>CAKNWU010321338.1:0-20864 GCA_932072015.1 Andricus quercustozae
AACTTAAAGTAATTTTTTTTTCATATTTCAAGATTCTATTAGATTGTTTGACGTGTTCAAGAATGCAATTGTACTAATGTATTTCGAAGGAGTTTTTTAATAGTGAAAAATATCTTGCGTATATAGAATGACATTTTTCAGTGCAAACAGGAACACATTAAAACATGGAGTTCAAAAATAGAATGAGATTGCAATAAATTATGTTAATAAAATATCCCATGAATTTTAAAGAATAAAAGTTTACGTGGACGCCTATTTGTTATCTCATTTTTGTCAGAATTTTAATACTGTCAGAATTTTGTTATTTCTTAGTGGGAAAATGTATCCAATCACTTCAAATGTCATTATAATTACATGAAGTGCAATGTTGCACAAGTTCAACTTTGAAGCTTTTAGATTTAAGTATGAAATTTGAAACATTTTCAGGATGACGATTGTTTAGCTTAAAATGTCTACCAAATTTGACATTTTGTGTTAGCACTGTACAATTAAAAATTTAATTTTGAAGGTAATAACTTTAAAAAATATAATATTTAATCGTTAAATTATTCGTATATTGTGAATTAAAAACTATACAGGTTTGGATTCTTATTTTCTGAATATTTGATTTTTGTGGGCTGTTAAGGTTTCGAAATTTCTAGAAATTCGTAGAAATATTGACATTGGTTTTTTTTATTGTTTCAAAAGACTAAAACAGTTTTTATCAAGATTTATGTTTAATTTATATTTGAAAGCATCTTTTGAATCTATGGGAACATGAATTGATAAAATTGATGATGGATCATTTCCAACATTCCAAACGCATCGAGACAGGCTCTCAGGCACGACAACCTTCCTCACTGACTGCGTGATTGTTCTTAACATTGCAAACGCCTCGAGACAGGCTCTCAGGCACGACAAACATTCTCACTGACTGTGTGATTGTTCTTAACATTGCAAACGCCTCGAGACAGGCTCTCAGGCATGACAACCTTCTTCACTCACTGTGTGATTATTCTCAATATTGCAAACGTCTCGAGACAGGCTCTCAGGCATGACAAACAGAACTCACTTATTATGTCTAGTTGATTACTATGATAATATCCTCTCACGTAAATGCTCTAAGGTGCTTGTACACATGAATTTTATATGAATAAATTCTGACAAGACAGATCGACAGTTGGAGAAGCGCAGCGCCTGAACCGCAACTGCCGGCTGCCATGTGAGAGCGCCTGCGGGCCATGACTGTGACTATTGACTGCTTACATGGTTACGTAAACCTTTAAATTTTTGAACTGCCGTTTGCTACGACTGCCATGTAAGTGCACCTGCGGGCCATGAACTTGACCAATGGAGAAGCATGCATCCGGCTTGACACAGCAGGGTGCCATGTGAGAGCGCCGACCAAGGCCACGACTGTGAAGATGGAGAAGCACGCGCGTCTGGATTACAGCGGCTAGTTGCTCAGTTGCGGGGGACTAGCCCACTGCGGCCAGTCACCGTGTGAGAGCTCCTACGGGCCGCGACTGTGACGATGGAGTAGCATGCATCCGGCTTGACACAGCCGGGTGCCATGTGATTGCGCCGACCAAGGCCACGACTGTGACGATGGAGTAGCATGCATCCGGCTTGACATAGCCGCGTGCCATGTGATTGCGCCCACCAAGGCCATGACTGTAACGATGGAGTAGCATGCATCCGGCTTGACACAGCCGGGTGCCATGTGAGAGCGCCGACCAAGGCCAGGTCTGTGACTTTGACTGGCATGCACCTGGCTGGACGCAGCCAGATGCGATGTGTAGCATGTACCTGACTGGACGCGGTCAGGTACTATGTGAATGCGCCGTATGGGGCCTGTCTCTGACATTAAGTAGTTAGGACTGAAAACGATATTCGTTCGAGCTGCAATTCATACTAATCGTTCTCAATTTCTTACAGGGTTCTTAAAAATGTAGATCTATGAAACTGATCTGTGGCGTTACCTTTCACCCAATGAACTTTTGTTGAGACTCCAGGATGTTTCCCCGAATATTAGCAATTACAGTATCCAAGCTCTGGAGGTTGAAAATTCCAAGTTCTTTTCCTTGACTTTCAGAAATGTTTTCACTTCCTTTCATATTACAAAATGGGGATTTTGAGATTGTGTTTCTTGTTAATAAGGTTGTTACAGATCAGAACCCCACTGAACAATGCTCGCCATTGGAGCTGTGGAACTTCTGAGGATTCGACCATCATTGATAACATGGATCAACAATGTTGAAAGGAGTGTGTTTGCTGCTGAGCCTAGGAACCATATTTCACTGATAACCATTTTGGTGCTGCCCCCTACGGTTGGTTTTGCGCCATGAACCTCATTGTTCAGAAGGAATGGATTCACATCGACTCACATCCAGATTTCGCTGTGCCAAGACCTATCGACATTCTCTGGGGCGCTGACATTTACTGCTCATTGCTTCTGGATAGCTTTTGCCAGGGATGTCCTGTGGTTCGATTCAAAAAAATATTCTTGTTGATTGTCGGGAGCGAGTGGTGAGGTTTCTGTCATTGGACTTCGAGATTCAGCTGTTGAAGTCTGGAGAGGTGCATCTGAGGAAGTAGGCTTCCGACTACTTTCACAGCTTAAATGTGATTCCTGAGTGCGAAGGAATACATAAGGATTGGCCCCGATTCCTATGAGAAGGGTTGTGGCTCCTATTTCCTGACTCTTTGATCCAAGTGGCTGGCTGAGTGTAATCACCATCGTCGCTAAGATCCTGATGCAGGATCTCTGGAAGCTCAAGTTGGTTGAGCATTTCAGATAAATGGACCGTGCCGAGACGTTGTCTTCGGATTGGAGATGTCGTGTTGATTGTCGGCCCTTTTCTGCTTCGACGTGCGACACGGCCTTTAGGACGGGTAACCAATCTTAGTCCCGGACAGGATGGACTTGTGCGATCTGCCACGGTTAAATATTTCATTGGAACCTACAATCGTCCCATCGTCGGGTTGGGCTGATTGCCGGTCGTGCGCTGATTCTTTGTGGCCAGTTGTGCTCCATGGCGGGCGGAACTTGATTTTGCTTATACGTGGAAATTTGTTGTGTGCATCATGGCGGGTGGCACTGGGCTTTCGACCTTCATACGTGGAATTTGTTTCGTTCACCGAACGAGGCGGGCGGGATGTTAATAATTTATTTGATGTTATTGTTTCTCTTTTGGATTGACCTTCGGGTTTATTTGATCATCGCATGGCATCCTCCCAATGCTTCTTCTCGTTCAGGGTTCCTTTCCTGTTTATGAGTTTTGGGGGCTACCTTTTGGTTTGAGTGGTGACTCATGTTGTCGCTTGATGGTGCCTTGGTGGGGGACTGCCGGGCTCCCTTCTCGGAGAGAGTCAAGTTGCTATCAAGGTGTAGGCTGGTGGGGCTAGTTTTCGGGGTTGCAACGAGGAGTAGTCAATTGTGCGTCTTCTTGACCACTCTCAGATGTTCAAGTCAGTGCATTGAAGTCAGTGGCTCTTCAAGTCCCAATTAATTGTTTAGTGATTTCCCGACTCGATCGTCTTCTGGTGTTGCGGGAAGTGACGAGTCGGATGAAGTATCATCTCCGGTCGCGTCGGGATCGATCGTTCGGTGAACGATCGTGGTCGTAGCTTCCGGATACTACATCTGTGCCAATTTTCACCAACAACCAAAACCTTTTTTTGGACACCAAGACCGTGATTCATTGGATAGGATCGAGGGCTCGTATCCTGAACTAAATCAATACAAGGTATTCAGAAGTGCAGGATCCCGGTGAGAAATTGTCTGGTTCATTTTCGTTGACTATCACATGATTCCTTCGCTATCCCACGCCAGTCCGTCAATAATTCATAACACATACCAAATTGTTTAATAAAGAACCAGGTATAATTAACGTGTATCAACATGCATTAAAAGCAAGGGATGGTCAGCCTTTCATTTGTCGAACTTGTCCAGTACTTAATCCTCCATTGTTAGCTTACCAGTATGTAAGGATTTTGAATATGTTGGGTTGTTTGTCGTTGAAACTACTGCGCCCGAAACCCCTGAGGAGGACATTATCTCTGATAGTTGCTGCGGGTATTCATCCCAAAAGGAACAAGGTTTCCAGAAACCCGAGAGCTCAATCCGTTGTTCTGGAGATTATTTGATGGATTGAAACCCCCTCTTCCAGCTCGAATTATCTCAGACAATAATTAGAAATAGAGAAGTTAGAACAAGCCACTCTGAGGAAAGGATTTCTAAACCTTCTGCTACCTCACCAAATGATAAATTGGATGATAACATTCCCAGGCAGGAAACACTCAAACTAACAAAAATTAATAAAACCCTTCGTACGTTCTTCACCTGGTTAATGGAAATTAAATTGAATAAACGGAAATCGTCCTCACCACCAACCCGAAACACTAAAGTTAATGGTGTGCGTATCTTGAAATGAAGAAGCCTAACAGTAGATGGAATACGTGGAAAAAATTCCTTTCTTGAGAGGCACTTATAAGTGGGTAAAACACCCGGTAAAGCCTCCGAACTTGCTTTCCCTCATTTGGAACACAACCTACGACGAAAAGATATTACAATTTAATTTTCATTTTCTTTGTGAAGAGGAGTATGAGAGACAGCCCTCAATTTGAATTTACATGATCATTTATGGTAGATAATAAATTAGGTTTAAGCGTATTAGAATTGTTTTCTGCATGCATGCATTGAGTCGAGAATATGAATGTATGTTTATCATACGAATACGATGCAAAGAATATAGATTCTCAAAAGAAGATACATAGGTAAGAAAGTAAAAATAAAAGACACTTAAATAAGTAAATACTTATAAAGTATAGATACAAGAATATAAAAAAAAATCCGAACATATTTATACAAGAAGAAACAAAAGCACACAAAAAAATATATGACAACAAAAAAAAAAAAAAAGTCTTATAATACTCCCCCCCCCCCCCCAAGGGAAAATGGAGAACATTAAAACAACATAAAAAATATATGTACATATACATTAACGTCATAGATATTACAAATTAGTTTTTCAGTGAACGATTCACATATCGAAATAGGAGCGATTCCTAGTTGCCTTTTAGCAACATAATGTAAGTTGCAAGGATATCAGATAGTTTCAGAATAGTTTGGCGACATTTAAACACGCAATAACATTGATATGAAGGCTATTCATCAAAGTGCGATATTTTTGAAAATTCTCATATGGTATTGGCACTTATGACCGCACACAAAGAGCTCCTAGAAATAAATTTAGATTAGGTTATGATATTTTGAACAGGATAACCATACTGTTGATGGATTGTTTGCAACATTGCGAACGCCTTGAGACAGGCTCTTAGGCATGAAAACCATACTGCTGATGAATTTTTTGCAACATTGCGAATGCATCGAGACAAGTTTTCAGGCATGAAAAACTGACTTATGGACTGTATGATTGTTTGCCGCATTGCAAAAGCCTCGAGACAGCCTCTCAGGCATGACCAACTGACTCGCTGACCGAACGATTGTTCTCAACATTGCAAACGTCTCGAGTGTGTGATTGTTTACAACATAGCAAGCGCCTCGAGACAGGCTCTCAGACATGAAAAAACTTACTCACTGACTGTACGATTGTTCTCAACATTGCAAACGTCTCGAGATAGGATCTCAGCCATACGAACCATACTGATGATGGTTTGCTTTTAACATTTTGAACGCCTCGAGGCAGGGTCTCCGGCATGACAACCACAATGCTGGCGAATTGTTCGTATCATTGCGAACGCCCCGAGACAGGCTTTCAAGCAAAACAACCACAATGCTGGTGAATTGTTCGTAACATTGCGAACGCCGCGAGACAGGCTCTTAGGCATGACAGAGTGACTCGCTGACCGTGTAATTGTTTAGAAAATTGCAAGCGTCTCCAGGCAGACTCGCAGGCTTGGCAACCATACTGCTGGTGGATTGTTTGCAACATTCCGAAAGCCTCAAGACAGCCTCTCAGGCATGACAACCACAGAACTGGTGAATTGTTCGTATCATTGCGAACGCCTCGAGGGAGGCTCTCAGTCATAACAAACTGACTCACTCATTGTGTGATTGTTCTCAACATTGCAAACGTCTCCAGATAGGATCACAGGCATGATCATACTGCTGATAAATTGTTTGCAACATTGCGAAAGCCTCGAGACAAGCTCTCAGGCAAAACAACCACAATGCTGGTGAATTGTTCGTAACATTGCGAACGCCGCGAGAGAGGCTCTCCGGCATCACAAACTGACTCGCTGACTGTGTAATTGTTCTGAACATTGCAAACGTCTCTATACAGGCTCTCAGTCATGACAAACTTACTCACTGACTGTGTGATTGTTCTCAACATTACCAACGCCTACAGACAGTCACTCAGGCATGGCAATCACAATTCCGGTGGATTGTTTGCAACATTGCAAACGCCCCGATACAGACTCTCAGGCATGAACGACAAACTGGTTCGCTGACCGTTAGATTGTTTACAAAATTTCAAGCGTCTCGAGACAGGCTCTCAGATATGAAACCCATACTGCTGGTGGATTGTTCGCAACAATTCGAACCCGTCGACACTGGCAATCAGGCATGACAAACTTACTCACTGACTGTATGATTGTTCTCAGCAATGCAAACGTCTCGAGATAGGATCTCAGGCATGCCAACCATACGGCTGATGGTTTGCTCCTAACATTTTAAACGCCTCGAGACAGGCTCTTAGGAATGAAAAACTTACTCACTGACTGTGTGATTGTTCTCAACATTGCAAACGTCTCGAAGCAGGCTCTCAGGCATGACAAACATACAGCTGGTGGATTGTTTGCAAAATTGCAAACGTCTGGAGATAGGATTTCAGGCATGCAAAGCATACTGCTGATAAATTGTTTGCAACATTGCGAACGCCTCGAGACAAGCTCTCAGGCAAGACAGCCACAAATGCTGGTAAATTTTTCGTAACATTGCGAACGCCTCGAGACAGGCTCTTCGGCATGACAAACTAACTCGCTGACAGTGTGATTGTTTAGAACATTGCAAGCGTCTCGAGACACGCTCTCAGGTAGGGCAAACTGACTTATTCACTGTGCGATTGTTCTCAACATTGCAAGCGTATCGAGGCAGACTTTTAGGCATGACAACCATACTGCTGATGGATTCTTTGCAACATTGCAAACGCCTAGAGACAGGCACTCAGGCATGGATCGCGATTCCGGTGGATTGTTTGCAACATTGCAAACGCCCCGATACAGGCTCTCAGGCATGACAGGCATATTGATGGTGGATTGCTTGCAACATTGCAAACGCCTCGAGACAGGCGCCAAGGCATGAGAAACTCGCTTATTGACTGTGTGATTGTTCGCAACATTAAAAAGGCCTGTAGATAGGCTTTTAGTCCTGACAAACATATTGATGGTTTATTGCTTGCAATATTGCAAACGCCACGAGACAGGCTTTCAGGCATGACAAACTGACTCACTCATTGTGTGATTGTTCTCAACATTGCAAACGTTGGTGAATTGTTTGCAACATTGCGAACGCCTTGAGACTGGCTCTCAAGCATGACAAACTCACATACTGACTTAGTGATTGTTTGCAACATTGCAAACGCCTGTGGACTGGCTCTCAGGCATGACAGGCATATTGATGGTAGAATGTTTGGAACATTGCAAGCGCCTCGAGACAAGCCCTAATGCACGACAACGATACTGCTGATGGATTGTTTGCAACAATGCAAACGAGTCGAGACAAGCTCTCGGGCATGATAAACTCACTTACTGACTTAGTGATTGTTTGCAACATTGCAAACGCCTGTAGACTGTCTCACAGGCATGACAGACATGTT
Source organism: Andricus quercustozae (assembly GCA_932072015.1). Taxonomy (NCBI): domain Eukaryota; kingdom Metazoa; phylum Arthropoda; class Insecta; order Hymenoptera; family Cynipidae; genus Andricus; species Andricus quercustozae. The sequence continues at coordinate 7,824 of CAKNWU010321338.1, forward strand.
GATGGTAGAATGTTTGGAATATTGCAAGCGCCTCGAGACAAGCTCTAAGGCACGAAAACGATACTGATGATAGATTGTTTGCAACATTGCGAGCGTCTCGAGACAGGCTCTTAGATATGAAAAATCGTACTCACTTACTGTGTGATTGTTCCCAACATTGCCAACGCCAACAGACAGGCTCTCAGGCATGACAATCACAATGTTGGTGTATTGCTTGCAACATTGCAAACGCCCCGAGGCAGGCTCTCAGGCATGAAAAACTCACTCACTGTCTTAGTGATTGTTTGCAACATTGCAAACGCCTGTAGACTGGCTCTCAGGCCTGGCAGACATATTGATGGTAGAATGTTTGGAACATTGGAAGAGCCTCGAGGCAGGCTCTAAGGCACGGCAATGATACTGCTGATGGATTATTTGTAACAGTGCTAGCGCCTCGAGACAGGATCTAAGGAACGACAACGAAACTGCTGATGGATTGTCTGCGACATTGCACACGCGTTGAGACAAGCTTTTAGGCATGAAAAACTCACCTAATGATTTTGTGATTGTTTGCAACATTGCGAACGCCTCGAGACTGGCTCTCAGGCATGACAAACTCACTCAGGGGCTATGAGATTGTGCTAAACATTGCAAACGTCTTGAGACCGGATCTCAAGCATGCCAACCATACTGCTGATGGATTGTTTGCAACATTGCGAACGCCTCGAGACAGGCTCGCATGCATGAAAAAGTCAGTTACTGACTGTGTGATTGATCTCAACATTGCAAACGTCTTGATACAGGCTCTCATGCAGGACATTCACAATCTTGGCCAATTGTTTGTAACATTGCGAGCGCCTCAAGACAGGCTCTCGGGCATGACAAACTTACCGACTGACTGTGTTATTGTTCTCTACATTGCAAACGTCTCGAGATAGAGTCTCAGGCATGAAAACCATACTGATGATGGATTGTTTGCAATATTGTGAACGCCTCGACAAAGGCACTCGTATATGCCGAACTGACTTACTGACTATGTGATTGTTCTCAACATTGCAAACGTCTCGAGATAGGACCTCAGGCATGACAACCATACTGCTTATGGATTGTTGTCAACATTGCAAACTCCTCGGGAGAGGCTCTCAGGCATGAGAAACTCACTTACTGACTTAGTGATTGTTTGCAACATTGCAAACGCCTGTAGACTGGCTCTCAGGCATGACAGACATATTGTTGGTAGAAAGTTTGGAACACTGGAAGCGCCTCGAGACAGACTCTAAGGCACGACAACGATACTGCTGATGGATTGTTTGCAACATTGCAAACGCGTCGAGACAAGCTCTCAGGCATAAAAAATTCACGTAATGATATTGTGATTGTTTGGAATATTGCGAACGCCTCGAAACTGACTCTCAGGCATGAGAAACTCACTTACTGACTGTGCGATTGTTTGCAGAAGTGCGAACGTCTCGAGACAGTCTCTTCGGGATGAAAGACCTATTGAAGGTGGATTTTTTGCAAAATTGCAACGCCTTGAGATGGGGTCTCAGGAATGACAACCATATTGCCGACGGATTGATTGCAACATTTCGAACGCCTCGAGACAGGCTCTCAGTCATGACAAACTCGCTTACCTACTGTATGATTGTTTTCAATATTACAAACGTCTGTAGACGGGCTCTTACCCCTGGCAGATATATTGATAGTTTATTGCTTGCAACATTGCAAAAGCCACGTGACATGCTCTCAGGCATGATAACTATAGTGCTGATGGATTGTGTGCAACATTGAGAACGCCTCGAGACAGTCTCGCGGGCATGCCAAAGTCACTTACTGACTGTGTGATTGTTCTCAACATTGCAAACGTCTCGAGACAGGCTCTCAAGCATGACAATCACAATGTTGGTGAATTGTTTGTAACAATGCGACCCCCTCTGGACAGGCTCTCAGACATGACAAACTGACTCACTGACTGTGTGAATGTTCTCCACATTGCAAACGTCTCGAGATAGGATCTCAGGCGTGAAAACCATACTGCTGATGGATTGATTTCAACATTTCGAACACCTCGAGACAGGCTCTCTGGCATATCAAACTCACTTACTGATTGTGTGATTGCTTGTAACATTACAAACGCCTGGTGACAGGATTTTAGCACTGACAAACTTATTGATGGTTTATTGCTTCCAACATTGCAAACGCCTGGAGACAGGCTCTCAGGCATGAGAAACTGACTTACTCAATGTGAGATTTTTCTGAACATTGCAAACATCTCGAGGTGTGGTCTCAGGCATGCCAACCATACTGCTGATGGAGTGTTTGCAACATTGCGAACACCTCGAGCCAGGCTCTCAGGTACGAAAAACTCACTCACTGACGGTGTGATTTTTCTCAACATTGCAAACTTCTCGAGATAGGATCTCAGACATGACAAACATAATGCTGATGGATTGTTTGCAACATTGCGAACGCCTCGACAATGGCTCTCGTATATGACGAACTCACTTACTGACTATGTGATTGTTCTCAAAATTGCACACGTCTCGAGACAGGACCTCAGGCATGACAACCATACTGCTGATAGATTGTTCTCAACATTGCGAACGCCTCGGGACAGGCCCTCAGGCATGAGAAACTCACTTACTGACTTAGTGATTGTTTGCAACATTGCAAACGCCTGTAGACTGGCTCTCAGGCCTGACAGACATATTGATGGTAGAATGTTTGGAACATTGGAAGCGCCTCGAGGCAGGCTCTAAGGCACGGCAATGATACTGCTGGTGGATTGCTTGCAACATTGCTAGCGCCTCGAGACAGGCTCTAAGGCACGACAACGAAACTGCTGATGGATTGTCTGCGACATGGCACACGCCTCGAGACTGGCTCTCAGGTATGAAAAACTGACTCGCTGTTCGTGTTATTGTTTACAACATTGCAAGCGTCTTGAGACAGGAACTCAGGCATGCCAACCCTACTGCTGATGTACAGTTTGCAGCATTGCGAACACCTCGAGCCAGGCTCTCAGGCATGAAAAACTCACTTAATGATTTTGTGATTTTTTGCAACATTGCGAACGCCTCGAGACTGGCTCTCAGATATGAAAAAATTACTTGCCGAATGTGAGATTATGCTCAACATTTAAAATGTCTCGAGATAGGATCCCAGGCATGACAACCATACTGCTGGTGGATTTTTTGCAAAATTGCAAACCCCTTGAGACAGGCTCTCAGGCATGACAAACTGACTCGCTGTTCGTGTTATTGTTTACAACATTGCAAGCGTCTTGAGACAGGAACTCAGACATGCCAACCCTACCGCTGATGTACAGTTTGCAGTTCATGATGATACAGCACGTTCTCCAGTACAAGGGAATTACTATCTAAAGGGACCGGTTCAGGGTGCAGTCAAGGGCGCTTTAGGTGGATGTTGAGAACAGAAGCCAACTACGCAACAGCCTGGTTACTTCCCTTGGGGCGCAACGACAACAAGCGGCCCCTAATCCAAGACATTCTACGAACCATAACGGTCATCAACACCTAGAAGGGAGACAGTGCGGATGGCTTGCAGACTCTTTTGGACACTCTTTCACCGCGGAAAGAATCTTTGAGTCCGTCATGAAGGCACCGAAACGTTACGTACGCCAATAAGTTGGAACGCTCAGCCGGGCTCGGTTATGCGCTTCATCTATTCATCAGTCTTGTGCTGCTGGTAACTCAAACCATTACATGGGTCGCTCTCAAGAGCAGCATAGGCTTGATTCTCCTGATTGGCGTCAAAGTGTGACTGGACTACATTGCTGCGTTAGTTGTCTCCAGGTGGGACATTCAAGTCGTAACATGCCATGAACAGCATCATAGCATTCTTCATGAAGACATAACTCGTGAAAGCCCTTTAAAGACATTGGCATGACTAATAAAGTCCGTTTGTATTCGGAATCTGAGTATTCGGCCTCTTTCTGACGAGTTCTGCTTGCTACAGCATAATTCGCTGCAAAGAACTCGGTTGGATACCAATTTCGAACGAGCCATCCTCGACCCTGGCTGTGAGACCAGCTCTTTGTCCCGCCGATTTGTTCACATCTTGGTTGACCACAACAGGCGATCAATATTTCCATTAGCATACTAGTTGAAAATAAACCAATCGGGATTGATCCTAGATGCGTGGCTCTTCCTCTCGAATCGCGGCAATCATTGTTACTTGTCGCAGTGAATGCTCTTGTTCTTCACGATCTTGGTGTTTATATCCAGGGGCTTCCCTTAGTACATCCAAAGTTAATTTTACCCCAACGCATCTATGTGCTCTAAGGCGCTGATTTGTACGGCTAACCTCTTCTGGATGCAATTCGTCAGGGATCACGAAAGGCTCCCGTCGCCTTTCGATTCGTTTTCGGTGTTTGCCAAAAAGACAACCTTGCTAGCCTCCTAGTACGATTCTGGGAACAAGAGGAAGTAAATATTCCCCCGTGGATTTCTCTCGAGGATCAGGAATGTGAGCGAGCTTTCACGGACGGACTAAGACGCGACAAGACGTTCTTTGCCGCTGTAGTTTACGTCCAAGTGCCCTTCTCACAGAGAACCTGCAATGCACAACTTATCACCTCCAAGGCTAGCGTCGCACTCGTCAAAACCATCACTATCCCTGAATTGGAATCTTGCGCTACTGTGCTTGTGTTTAGATTGATTAATTCCTTACGCGACGAAATTGAAATCTCATGCGGTCACCTAAGTTTGGTCGGATTTCTGTCGCCAATTGAATTTCGGAGACCCAGCGAGCTCTCTCCAACGCTGTCTGGCGCTACCTTCCTACGAAGGAAAATCCAACTGATGAGAGATCTTGCTGCTGGAAGTATTGTCTACTCTCGCTGTAGAGATTGAAGCATGCATGACCTACCGGCCTCTACTTGTAATCACGGGCGATCTCGAAGATCTCGATGCCTTAACTCCTGGTCATGCTTCGCATTAGGAATTGATGGCGTCTTATTCAAGCAATGCGTGAGCAATTTTGGAAACGCTGATCTCTGGAGTATATTCATACACTTCCACAAAGAAATAATTAGACTGTGCCGAAACGTAATCTTCAAAATGGGCACGTCGTATTGATTGTCGACCCTTCTCTACCAATTTTGTTCCATGGCGGGCGGAACTGAGTTTTTACTAATGCATGGCAATTTATTGTGTGTCTTTTATTGACCTTCAGGTTTTATTCATCATAACATGGTTTCCACCCAAAGCTTATTCTCCTTAAAGTTTTTCCTCTGTTTTTGAGTTTCGTTCGGTACCTCTCGTTGGAGTGGGAACTCAGGTAGTAGCTTAGGGCTTCTTTTGTTGTGCAGGCTCGGACCCTTTTTCTGCTCAGTTCATTTTCATTCAAGGTGTATGCTAGTGTAGCCATTTTCGGTTGCTGCAACGATTGAGAATGAAATATGCTTATTCTAGACAGTTCGGGCATTTCAGTCCCTTAATTCAAAATCAGTGTTTCCTTAATTCTTGATTAATTGTTCAGTGATTTCCCGACTCGATCGTCCTCTGGCGTTGTGGCAGTGACGAGTCGAATGACGTTTTGCTTTCGGTCGCATCGGGATCGATCGTTCGGTAAACGATAGTGATCGTAGCTTCCGGAAGCTACATCTTTTCCAATTTTCTTAAACAACCAAAACCTTTTTTTGGGCACAAAGGAGTGCTATATTGGATAGGGTCGGGGACTCGTGTCCTGGATTAAATCGATAAAAGGTATTTAGAGGTGAATAATAACGGTGATAAATTGTCTTGTTCTTTTTCTTCGACTTAAACATGACTGAACATAATTCCTTCGCTACCCCGCACCAGTCCGTCATTAATTCAAGAGATTTACAATTTTAATTTAATTCTTCCGCATAATTAAAGAGTAGTGATCGTGCAGTGAATTAGTGAAATTAGTGTTGTTTATAAGCATGGATGCCTATTTAGTGATTCAATTTTTTTTTTCTCAATTCAAATGCTAAAGAATAATAATAGCCAGGTTTGTAGTAAATGAAATTAAAGCTTTCCTTGGGATTGGCTCGCCCGTCCCGTGGCTCGCTCAGGATTCCTTCACTATACATTTCGAAGGTATCTGAATCCGTATACATCTCTCTTTCTGTAATATTGGTTCGCCCGCACTTTGTCTCGTAAGAGTGTATGGATGAGGGTCATACTTTCTTTCTCATATACTTTTCTCGCACGTTTGCAGCTAGTTGTTTAATTTTGGAATGCAAATCTTTCTTTGGGATTGGTTTTGCCGTCCCCTGGCTCGCCCAGCTTTTCTTTACTAAATATTGAAAAGCAATTAGAATGCACATATTCTTTCTTTAGGCAATCATGGTTCACCTGCAATGTGGTTCGTAAGTATCTGTGGATTTTTAAAGAAATATTTTGACAAATCTTTGAAACATTTAATGAAATCAGGATTGTATCACCGATTTTTATGGCTCTGACAATGATTGTCAAACTGAGCCTTGCCAAAAAATCAAAAAGATTTTCATTCTTTAAAGGAAATTTCTCAAACCATAATTTTTTATTTATGGAACAAAAAAAAGGAAACAATCACTGTTTCATTCATTTGGAGAGAAACAAGATTTGCGAGTTCTTTTTTACTTCTTTTTTTCTCTTTTTTTTTGTGTTGCATTACTCTGTTAGGATCTACGTATTGTGGCGTTAGGCTTTATTGGCGATGCCTCAGACAAACGCCGGAAATGAAAATTAATAAAGTTTTATCCAAAAAACATCGCGAAATGTCATAACCTGTTGCAATTATAACATTTTAAATCTCTAGGTTCATTTATCAATCGTCGTCGGTGGTCGGGGTTCTTGCCATTTTGTTCCTTTTTTGATTTGTTGTCGAAGTTGGTTTATTGGAATAATCCGGTTTATTCGTTCCCGTGCCGGAAATTTTATCAAAAGGAGCATTAAAATCTTTGCAAGCATTAATTCTCTCAGCACGCTGTTCATCAAGATGTTCATGTTTCAGTAAATCATTGTAAAAATCGTCAAGATCGATCTAATCGCGATCTGACATGGTTAAACAAGAATCTCGGGGCCACAAACCAACGAGAACTTGCTCTTTCGTATGGGACATGTTTAAATTCACGTCATAACATGACTTAACTCTCACGTGAAAATTAGGTATTTTCAGTCCAACCACCAGCTAACTTCACTTCGTTGATTACTGTGGATATTAGATATTAGATATTAGCAAAATAGGGCAAAAATGGATCGAATCGCTTGCATTTGGTCCCTTGTTTTCCCATCAGCAATCAACGAACTGAAGTTAGCTGACAGTTAAATTGAAAATACTTAATATGAACTAGGGGAGAGTGGGGCATGGTGCCGGGCTTTAAATGAAATGTCTTGTCAATTATAATTAAAATGTGATTTTGATGTCTTTATTTTTTAGTGAGAAGCTCAAATTATCTGTTTTTTTCTTCAAAATATGAACGTTGGAGAATAAAAAGTGTACAACATAATAATTTTTGAGAGCATAATGTGACGAAAAAACATTCCTCGAGAAATGATCAACACTAAATAAATGTTTTCTCATCAATCAAATTAATGTATGTCGCAAAACCTGGCCATTATCTCTTAATCCTTAAAAATTCTATTTAGCGTGTAAATATCTGCCATTGCATTTAACAGATATCTTGTTTACCGAGAGATAGCAAAGGCGCGAAAACACAAAACAGATTGTGATAAATAATACTCGAAATCCTATTTATTGAGTTATTGTTCAAGCCATGTAATTAGGGCCACTATAACCTCAAAGTTTACATTCTTGTCTCTTTCAAATGAACTATAATAGAAAATTATAATTAGGAATGAAATACATTTATAACCTGTATAACGACTGTTTATATATTTGTAGGTTATCAAAATATGAAGTAAGTCCTTAATTTGTTCCAAAGACTTTTCCATCTGTTTCCGTCCGAATTTTTTTTTCATAATAACTCTTCTGGCATGTATTTTAATACAAAAATTTCATCACATCACTATTTTTCACAACAAAAAAAGTCATTTTATGCAAGAAACTCATAGGAAAAGCAACAAACGCGAAGCGTATTTTGTAATTGGCACCTTGCCCCAGACTGGCACCATATACCACTCTCTCCGAATTGATTCTCTTTTCTTCTGCACTCGTTCAGACATTCGCTCCGGCCATTGACCCAATTTTTTTATAATTCGAATTCGATTCAAGCACTCGCGAGCTTTTGCACTATCACCTTCAGAGTCAAAGTCACAAATATCTCTTGAAAGGTCCGGCATGATACGATAAATCGCAGATAATGTTGAATTCCCATTATCATTTACAGGGACACTATTTCTCTGCACCGAAAGTTCATTAAACATTCGCTCCATCAAGGCATCTCGACGTCGACCTTATTCCAATAACAGGGCGAAGAAAGAGGGATATGAGCCTGCTCCCCCTAAGTTCGACATTGCCGCATTCGAATTTCGTCTCTCGTTATTGGCGTTTGGCGTTGCTATTTCCCGTTCGGAATTCAGAGAAGTTTCGGACACTTAATAGGAACGTCTGCCACCGCCATTATAATAATTTTGATTGCTCCTAAAATAGAGAAATCCCGAATGATTTGCAGCACCAGACTGAATCTGTTACCTGTAAAAGTTTTCAAAATCCTCTACATTGTAATTCGGATTTGTTTTTATATTATCCGTAACTGTGTGATGTAGACAATTTTTATATTAAGGACAATGGCTGATGCAATCTGGGCGCGATGTGACTCATGCGTAGTTTCTGAACGGAAAGTTTTCTAATGAAGCACACACGTATTAAAGCTGCTTAAACAGATAAGTTTACACACGCACGATAGTGTTTCGCTCTTTCTCGCTCGACGCTCATATTTCGACTAGCCCCGAGAGACTCCCAAGTCTCCACGCAAGTGCTCTTACCACTTCCAACTCAAGTTTGCAATTCTCATGTATAAGGCGATATACTTTAATATTTAATATAATTCTTTAACACAATGTTTTCCAGATGAAATAGTAAATCTGGTTTTCCAGGGCGGCATCTATCTTTTTATGCCCCTCACGATGTGTGGATGAACCTTTAAGCTTTCCAAAAGACAGAAGATAAGTCCATGCGAGGTTGAATCGAAGGCTTTCCGAAGTCAATCCAGGCTATGAGCAGGTTCTCCGGACATCATGCTACGGCTTTCTTTGACCCGCGTTGTTCGTACGTTTCTCGCTATACAGGTCCAATTGTCCGAACCATTTTATCATTTATGATAGCTGTGAAGATCTTATGCAGCGTGTTCAGACAAGTTATTGGCCTGTAATTCTTCGTGTCAGACAAGTTACCCATCTTCAGGAGGAGCACTGTGCGTTCTTTCACCAACCACTCCGAAATATGCACTCCTGACTTTAAATATGAGGTGAAGATGCGGGCCAGATGCTGGTGGGTTTAAGGAAACTTCTTTCACCAGAAGGTCTTGATACTATCTGGACACGAGGTGGAATATTTCTCCATGCCTCTTAATACTTTTTTCACCACCTGGGCAGTGATAGGTGGCCATTCCTCCTCAGGTGTTTTTAAGGATTTGCACAGCTCCTTGAAGCTATTTATGTTCTTTGCTTCTTTATTCAGTGGATGCGGAACTTCGTAGACCTCTCTCCAAAATACCTGGACCTGATCTGGTTTTAACGGGTGGTCGACAGTAACTAGAGGGTCCTGAAAGAGTCGAGATGGGTCAGATAAATACTGTACATTTTCTCTGACTTACGTCTCCCTCCGCTCTAGACTTCTTCCAGCGTCAGATAGTACGCGTATTCTATCAACAGTATGCTGTCTGATGGTCAGCAGCTTTGACTTGTTGAGTGTGTACCCTGGCAGTAAAGTTTCTGCCAGATGTTATGTAGTCAATCAAATAGTCATTGCGGGAAGCGTACTCTCTTGCCCAGTCTATATGATTTTTTAAATGAAATATGTAGCGCCCTCATGGCTTGAAAAACGTGGTGTGACGTTACGCGCCCTCAAAGCTGAAGAAAATATATGATCAGTTTGATCAAAACAATCCGATGGCCACAGTCCTACGCCACATACCTACAATCAGAGATTATGGCCATGCTCCAGTCTTTCTATATAATACAGGAGTATGGCAGTGCTTTGAGGCACTGAACAATCTGGCGACGGAAAACCGAGTGAATCTACATTGGATCCCTGGACACAGCGGCATCAAGCGTAACGAGATATCGGACAGGCTAGCAAATCTAGCAGCAAGAGAAAACTTTACTGGATCCTAGCCAGTTGTAGGCATTTCCAGTGGGTTAGTCACTGAAGACATTAATATTTGGCTGACCGAAGAATATCAGAATGAGTGGGAATTAGCCGCTGGCTGCAAACCGGCTAAAACACTCTTGGGTTTAGAGCTAAACCTTAATCGAGCGAAGGAAATATTTAAGCTAGGACGGAACGAAGTCAAACTCCTAACAGAAATGTATATAGGGCATGGAAACCTCAGATATCACAAACATAGAATAGGGCTCGCAGAAAGTCCCCTCTGTCGGCCGTATGGAAGGGATTATGAGACAGCTATTCAGATCCTTTGTCACTGTCCCGCGATTGCGGAGAAAAGACTAACACTAACGTAACAGTAACTGCATCAATGAGTCAGAAATATCGGCCAAAATCGTGGCTGCGGTCCTCGCCGTATAAAGAAGGCTTTTGGGTCACGCTTACGCTTACAAGGGGACGCAACGGGATCACCCAAGCGTCAGATGCTCTCACGGTTTCAACACAGGAAATAATAATAATAAATGGGTTACGATTTACTAAATATCACCTATTTATAAGTTGTTAACCTTTTTTTTCACATTTGCGCCCTAACAAACATTTGAAAATCATGTCTGCGATACTTAAGTATCCATTTTTGTACATAAAGTAATCCAATAACGATATAAAAGATGATTTTACGATTACAATGATTCCACCGATTACCGTGGAATTTCATGAAATCGGTCAGATGACAGAGTCTGTCGGCGTCACCTTCGGTAACTACCCTTTCCTGACCATGAAACCTGTGTGAACAGGGATCGTGCTGCCATCGCAGTAGTCCAGCAAGTCATCCTTGAGTCGATTCGGCCACTCAATGTGAGCATTTTTCCGGCTTGTCGTCATGTTGCCCTCTAAATTATTTTCAGAACGCAGAAGTCTAGGGGGATGGGCACTGTTAGCCAACCTATTGTAGGGTGCTCTGCGCGTTTGATCGTTTTGAACCACATCTACAACTTTTTCGTGGTTTGGTGGTGTCATTTTTGTGCAGCCAGAGAAAGGATTTGTCCATCCTTGTAGAGCCACGCGTGCAAGGATAAGGCTGTATACTCTGTTATATCGCCCGGTATCCTAGTTGCACTGTTTAAGACACCTCACCCATGTGCGATTCACCTTCCGGGCGGTTGTTACGCCTGCGCTTGGGGTTTTTTCCTTCGGGACCATCCCTGGACAATTGTCCCCCCGGTATGATTCCAAATATATCATTAAAAAAAAACGGTTAAACAACCACCGCAGGATCCCACCGGAGGCAACGGACATCTAACAGTGATACCTACTCTCAGTAGAATCGTGGTAAATCGGTAATGAAAACTTTTCATGAAGGAGAATCTGAATCTCTGATAAAAAAATTGGGTCAGTTTAATACAGGCTAAACCATTTTTCTGGTCAGGATAATTTTTTTTTTGCAAAAATTCACACCCTCTTAGGAAATTTTAATTCAAATTTAAAAACGCTACTTACAACAAATGAACCCTGAAAATTGATTTTTTTCACCTTCAATTCGTTTAAGTTGTGAGATCTTGAAATTGTCTCATAGATCATTATGCCTACAATATTTTTTTAATTCCGAGCCTTGAGTACATGTATTTAATGATTTTGAAGTTGTACAGAAGAAGCCAATTTATAACCGTCCTAATAACCGATTGATAAAAGTAGAAAATTTGGCTCCCTTGCTACAGGCTTTCTTTTCCCTGAAAGATATCAGATAAGATGATGGTGTATGCTAAAATGATTACTTGCGTATTACCTCAAGATTTAGTGTTCCCTTAAATATGAGTATAATCTCAGAAGTCGGCGACGATAGTGATTGTAAAAACATACCTTTAGGTGTGGCACAGAACCAAAGAGAGAAGTATGCCTGCAGAAAACGGAAGAAGAATTTCGATTCTTTTTCGGAAGCAATTGAGAAAAAGCCTTGCTTTGGAAAATTGCAAAATAATTTCAGAGAGAATCCGTCTTCTGGCAATTTTACCTGAGAATCTTTCGAAGAGTCAACTACTTTTAAAATCTCCTACATTAACCAGATACATGATTGATGGAGCTAGAAAACTTAAAAAAGAGAGCTTGCGATGGCATCGGAGGCATCGGATGCATCAAAACATGGCTAATGTATTCATACAAAAATTAGGGAACAAACAGTTTTTTAACGAACAATCACAGATGACGTAACATTTTTCTCATCCCTTTTTAGAACATAAACCCGAACCCCCCATGCCCATTATTTATTGTTATGCAGTTTTTAAACGCCTCCTAATTAGAATCAATAATTTAATAACCTTAGACCTGTATTTTTCGGCGAAAATTGACGGATTAACACAATTAATACTTACGTTTTAAAGATAAACATCAATTGGCATATTTTTTGGGAGTCCCATACTGTCGAACCAGGTTTTTATTGCATAAAAGTCAAGCTTTCCTTCAAAATTTCTTTAAAAAAAAAAAAAAAAAGTATCCGAAGAGTAGAAAATGTTAAATAAACATTATTAAAGTCATGACTTCCGATTGCCTTCAAATTTTTAGAGATTGTTTCTCTATACGAAAGTAGTTCACCCACCAATTTCCAGACTTTTACTAGTATCATATTCGTGCGAAAGCCTCCCTCGCGTGCTCTAACAGGCTGGCCAGTCCAGCTCGTGCTCCGACTAGTGCTAAATGAATCTTTTGAGAAGTGCACAATGATGTACTGTTCCAGAGCACACTTTAAATAGTATAAACTATTGCAATTTTCTCCCTAAAATACAGGGCTAAATTTATTAAATATTGATT
>CAKNWU010321367.1:188-13337 GCA_932072015.1 Andricus quercustozae
GGAAGGGGAAAACACAAGTATCTCACAACAGTATATATTAAGGAAGTATCAGAATATTCATTAGTTATACTGCTCTCAAAATTCTGCATTAATCAATTTCTCCAACTTTAAAAAAAAATGAGGACTATTTATACTCTGGTCTTAACCGTGGACGTTATTCTTAATTCTATTGGTATGTAAAGAATATATTAATATCAGTTTTTTATATTTTTAAGTATGTTGGAACATCTATTATACGATAATGAATGTAAAGTACTATGTTAAGTCTCTGACAATAAATAATTATTATGATTGATATAATTTTTTGCTACTTAAGTATAATAGTTTGATCGCTTTCTGCCAAATTTCAAGATTCAATGCCGAAATATTACTTGTTTTCAAAAAACTCGAAACTTTAAAAGTTTTCTACATTTGATTTTCTAGTTTTGTTTCTGATTTAGAAGTCAGGTAATATAGATTAAGTGTGTTTGTAAATGTTTTTCACATTAAAATAATCACTTGTAAATAAGTTATATTGGTGGAGGTGACGCAACCGATTTAAAAGTTTCACAGTACCGTTCTATCATTATGTAAATAAAGTTAAAAATGTTACACAATCGCGTTGTTTTACTAAACTTTTCATAATCACACGTTTCTAATTAATTAAAATCAAATATTCAAATATCATTTAAAAATACTTTTCAAACTTTGAATTCACAATTTATGTTTATATTCAAGTATAACTTACATCCAAATAAGATATTCGCATTTTCATTTTCTTGGCTGCGATTCACTACAGCGAATCATTGATCGGCTGTAACAAACTTATACGAAATAAAATATAATAATAAAATTATGTTTTCAATATTATCAATACATTTTTAAGATTTCATATTCATAGATATTTTTCGTCTATTAAAAGAGATAAAAAGTGAGCTTGCCAATCATCGAGGTAACCCTATGGTACAAATAAAAATTGATAATAGAAGTGCTCATTATTAAAACACTTTAAAATTAATAATAATTTTAATTTCAAAGCATGCAATTCCATAACATATTTCTGTAGAATAAAAGAAGAATCATAACTACCTCAACAAGCGCTTCCAAATAATTCCTCTCCTGCAGATTAGACCATTACAAAACATTTCATATTATAATCAGTACAAAAATATCATAGGAATTAATGTAAAAAGTAGACAAACTGCTGTGAAACATTTGATTTCAGACCACTCATAATTTTAAAAAAGTAAACTTTCTGGAACAAACAGCTGTAAATTTCCTTGACATCTTTAAAATCATCAGGAATCTCTTGAAATCCCTTGATACCATTACAAATATTTTTAGATCTATCAAAGTCTGAATATTTTCTACCAGAAAATTTTTTCTTATAACATTCACAGTTTTTCTTAAAGGTTCTTATAGATAACACTTCAATAACTCTGAGATTATAAGGGTTTGCGAAAAGAGTAGAGTATTAGTTAGAAAACTTTTGTAATAATGTTTCTACTATCAATCTTCAGATGATGTTAAAGTTTTACGGAATCATGACTGATCCGTCGCGATGATCGTTATTACGCTTACTAGCGATACTAATTCGGCAACTCTCAGTACCCACACACACACTTGAGTGCTAGAAAGCGATTTGATACATAAACACATACATGCCACGATTCAGCTTTCCATGAACTAAAACAAAATAAAATAAGAAACTAAGTATCCTTCAATTTGTTCACTTAAACCACATTATGGTTAAGACTTTCCGAAAATTCAGCAGCCTCGACCAAAGAAATAGGTAACAAAGAAATTTTAGACTCAATCGATCAAATTCGATTGTAGCAGTTTTAACTCTAACGGTGCTTACACATTTATCTTTTCCGGTACAGAACTTAATGATGGGACCTACTGTCCATTCTGAAGTGGGGAGAGCATTATGCTTTATTATGACCATATCGCCGATATTAATATTCGGACGCAACGAGAAGCAACAAGAGTTGCTATTTGTAACGTTTTTGCAAGAAATGCAAACATTTAAAGTTTCAACTCAGCCAAAACATTTCCGCCAGACGTTGCTGGATTTGCCACGAAGACACTCGATTTTGCGGGTCTATTGAACGCATTTTTAAACATGCTTCTATTTGAGCTGTAATCGTAGTAAATTCGTCAAACGTAAGGGCATGCGAACCAACATATATGCGCTGATCATACTTTTGGCTTTTAACGTCGGCCACCCGCAGTACCTAAAATTAGGCGCTGCTGGTGGATGCCTAGCATCATATTAAGTTTTACCCATGTCCACCAGATCTCGGCTATGTATAGGAGGCTTGGTTTGAGAACAGCGAATTAGTACCATTGAAAATGAAAGGGTTTACATCGACGAGCGACGAAGCATTGATAAGTGGCTGAGAAACCTTGAGATGTTTAGTCAGAAACCAATTTCAAATGGATCGTACGAGTCACACAGTACGCAAAAATTTCGACATAACCGTTTTAGTTCTTCTGACCCGTATCTCGAGCAAACCGAACGGACAAAACCGTTTTAGTTCTTCTGACCGTATATATGAAAGTCCTGCAATTCATTGTTATAACTTTGGCCAAGCTACATATATCAAGTACTTATTTGGCGATCCTAGCACGCATAACATTTTTTGACGATCCTGTCAGGATAGTGGCAAACGACTAGGCTTCTACGGTTGCTAGTTAAAGTCAAAACTGCACCATCTTCGAGACGAACCAGTGAATTATACGGAGTAAAATTCAGTTTCGAAATTCGCAATATTGGAAACGTCATATAGACGGTAAAGTCCTATATCGAACTAATCAGTGGTGTAAGATTCAGAAGCAGAAGCAACAACGAGAAAGCAGTGATGAACGCAGTACCACAACGCTGCCGCCAACGTCCAGAAAGTATTGATCTGCACCCCATCAACGATTCTACAATTAAACGGAATGAGTAAAGAAGATTATATTGTAGGAAGTGTTATTGAATCCTTTGTAAGGGTTAATTGCCTTGACAGGCAAATTTATAACATTCAATGTTAATAATTTGGAATGCAAACTATTGTAATCCATTAGGCTCGCGACCAATGCTACGCTCAACCCCAACATTTTCAGAATACCCAAAACCCCAAACTACTACCTAAACCTCAAATCAGGACAACGAGGGAACAGGAAGACGAGGAAAATTAATTAGAGAATCAGGAAATGACGCAAGAGGAGAGTCAAGAACAGACAGACTACGAAGAAACAGCCGAATATCAGCAGTGTCTGGACGCTTGCAGTCCGTACAAGGGAGAAGGACAGACGGAAGAAAATACCGATTATTGGTAGATTCCGGATCTTCTCTCAATTTAATAAAAAGAATCAGCTCTACCATTGAATCAACCGACAAATCGATTTGTAAAAAACTTTCTAATGGGAAACGATAAGCATCAACCAAATAGTGCAACATACCTTGTATATTTAGGAAAGAATCATCTCTTTCACATAATTGAAGATGACTTTCCTCTACCAGAAAAAGGTATAATTGGTTCACTATTCTTCGAAAGATTTACTAAATACTCATTATCTCCCAACTTCTTAATTTTGGAAAATAACAAACTACCGTTACACAATGATGGAGAGTATTTCTCGCAAAATTCAAGCTTTATTTGACGAATTAAAATAGAAGAAAATAATCAAGATGTTAGGATAGAAAATCAAGAACGGATATCTGCTGGAATTTGTCGAATCCAAAAATAACGAAATAATTTTAACAATCTTTAATTATAAGAGAAACCCATAGATATAACAAAAACAATTAACTATAAGAGAATTATGTATATCACAGGATGAGATTTATAATCCTAAAAAGGAAACTAGAATAGAATCTGATAGAATCGGTGAACTACTAAACAGAGAAGCAGAAAATTATGGCACTAGCGAAAAATAGCTTTCACCAATTGATTTATCAGTGAAAAGATTGAGACAGTATCTATTAGGAAATCCTTTATAAATTCTAATGCATTATAAAGCTTTAGTTTGGCTTCACAACGTAAAAACCTCTAGTTCAAAATTACTTCGATGGGGATTACACCTTCAAGAATATATTACGAGGTAAAGTATGTAATAGGAAAAGAAAACAGAGCACCCGACTGTCTATCAAGATATACCTACTCCAAGATTAAGACACAGTTAATGATTCAAATACTACGATACCATTAGATAGCAGTGATTCTGATACAGAAAGTTAAAAATCTGAAACTGTTCATGAGAAACCAATGATTATCAAACAAAAAACATTCAAGGATAAACTCAAAATAGCTGATAGAAGAATTAAAGAACCATCAGAAGAACCTTCACCCGAGGAAGAACTTTTATCATCATTATCAGAAGAAAAAGAAAAAGAAGTAAAAGATGACAATCAACTATATGAAGGATTGCTAGAATAAAGAGAAAACCCTATAATAAACGAAAATTGGATACGTTATTCAGGATTATTGATAACAGAATTTAGAGATAGTGGATTGACAATAGTAAGATTGAGTTTTGGTGATCCAACCTTTACACCATTATGAAAAGGAACACTTTTAGAGATATTACAATACCTATCTAATTATTTCCCCGAAATAGGATTTCATGTATGTTTTAATAGAACGAGAGAATTACTAAAGAAGAAAGGAAAACCATCATCAAATAAGTCCACGCCAACTATCTTGGAGAGAAAAGAGTCACTAATCAAGCACAGTCAATCATTCTAGGCACACCTACTAACCCTACCGAAAAAATCACATTAGACGTTTTTTGTCCTTAAATAGAAACAAAACTAGGAAGCAAATACATTTTAAGTATCCAAGACAGATTAACAAGGTATACAGTTCTAGAACCCATGAAAAATGAAACTGCAGAATCGCTCCTAAAACGCTAAAAAGTCTTAATCGCTCCTAAAAGGATACTCACCAATCAAGGAACAAAGTTCTTATCGAAACAATGCAAAAATTTGAAGATGCATTAAATATCGAGCATATAAAAAAAACATCTTTCTATCCACAAGCAAACGGTAACATAGAAAGAATGAATTCAATTAAAAATTAAAAATTAAAAATACAAGTACAGGCTTTTCACCTTTTGAGATGACTTTTGGAAGTAATCCCTATATCCCATCAGCAATACCAAGATCACCAACTCTTATTTATGCCGATTTAATAAAGAAATGGAAACTCAAATACGATAACATCATTAGGAAAGCTAAAGAAAGAATAGAAGTTGAACAAGACACGACCAAGAAACCTTTAGATGAAAATATAGTAAAAAGCCATCCATATTGCAAAATAGGAGCTCGTCAAATGGAAAAATAATACAAAACAAAATAAATTAGACCCAATTTGGAAAGTTCCAGGAATCGTTACAGGAGTTACATCTAATAATAATTTAAAAATTAAATTTGAAGGCAAAAATCTCCAACTTCATATTGATCAAATGATGCCATTTTATGCCGCAGAAAAATATTGATTCTGCTACCTTGGATGCTGATAAAGACAACACAAGCAAACTAGGTCCTTCAAGAAATTTATGGAAAGATTTACATGGAGGAAATTAGTAAAGCTTGCTTATAAGGGGAATTGGAAACTAATTATAGGAATTAATTTAACCACAACCAACAGCAGATTTCAAGCCATAGAACAAACAATTGACGTAATAGAAAAGACATGCAAAAATGAATATACAGCGAGAAATGAAATAAGATTAATAAAGCATAGACGCAATAGATTATTAACTAAAATTCAATTTTACATAAGTTCCTTGGAAAACAAAAACACAAAAGAGGATTGGCGAACAAAGATTGAAAAAACTATATTTATTTAGCTTTTCAAATCAACGTAACATATTATCAATATTTTTCACGAAAAGGGCCTCAAATAACATATTATGATCTCAGACGAATTTGAATTATATAAATGTTGCCTGAAAAATGTTTGTCAAAGAGGGATTTTATCTTCTTACTCTTACTCTTACTCTTACTCTGCACATATTATCGACGTCTCTAAACTTCACAAGGTAGAATAATGTAAATTCACACTTTAACTTTAAACGAACATTATCTGAGTTTCTCAAGGTAAAATAATTATACACGGGTAAGGAAAAAACACAAATATCCCAGAACAGTATATCTACACGAAACATGAGAATTTTAATTATTTACGCTGCTCTCGAAATTCTGCTTTAATCAATTTTTCCTACATTTCGAAAAAATGAGGACCGCTTACACTCTGTTTTTAACTCTGGACGTTATTCTTAATTTTATTGGTACGTAAAGAATAAATTATTATCATTTGTTTATATTTTTTATAGTAAGTATGTTGGAACATACATTGTACATTAATGAATGTAAAGTGCTATGCAAACTCTTTGATAATAGAAAATTAGTAGTATTGGCATCATTTTTTCGCTACTTAATTATGTTAAGTATCTCTTTTGAAAATTCGAAACTTTGGAAGATTTTTGCACTTTGTAAATTCAATTTCACATTAGAGTAATTTCTCGTAAACAAACCATATTGGTGGAGGTGACGTAACTGAATTACAATTTTCACAGAACCCTTCTATCATTATGTAAATAAAATTGAAAATGTTACACAATCTAATTCTTTTACTAAACTTTTCCTAATTACAGGTTCCTAATTATTTCTTACAAAAAATTTGGATATATTTTAGAATTACTTGGCAAACTTTGATTTCTTAATTTATGTTGATATTTAAGTATAACTTACATCCAAAAAATATATTCGCGTTTTTTTTAATTGGTGGCGATTCATTACCGCGAATCATTAATAGGCTGTAACCGACTTATGCGAAATAAAATAAAATAATCGAATTACCTTTTTAATATTTTTAATTCATTTTTAACATTGGAAATTCATGAATACTTTTTATTCTTTCACAGATATATCATCAGGTATGCCACCCAAAGAAAGGGATTTTCTGACAAATTTTGGAATGACAAGTGAACCTACGAATCATCAAGGTAACCCTGATACAAATAGAAATTGATAACAGAAGTGTTATGAATAAACAATTCAAAACTAATTATAATCTATTGAACTAGAACAAATTCTACACTCACGGAACATTATTTCCAATGTTTTGAAGAAAAATGTTAGAAAAAGTTTACAATACCGGAATTATACTTTTTTATTGAGCGCCATTTTTGTAGCATCTTTCCTTTTTGTCGAATGCCATCTCATAAGATATTTTTGTAGAATAAAAGAAGAATCATAACCATATAGATAACGATCTTATGTTTATAAAAATTGAAATAAATTATACAAAAATATTGAAGAAATTATTGTAAATAGTAGACAAAATAATTGCAGACAACTCCTAATTCTGCACGAATAAACTTTGCGCAACAAACATAGGTAAATTCCCTGAATATCCTTCGAATTGATTGAAATTTTTTGGAAACTTCAAAATTTTACGGGATCTCTTAAAATCCATTTATATTATTGAAAATATTTTTAAATCCATGAAAGTCTTGGCTTTGGTTTTTTGGAATGTCGCTTTCCTTGCTTGTATGTTAAAGGGATGTTAGAACTAGCCTTAAACAAATTTGGACTAGTTTTTCTACAAGAAGAAGTATTCTGCGCTTATTTTGTAGTGATTTTTTATTCAAAAGCTTAAATATAAAATCTTTCGTGTTTTTTTTTAATGTCGATTTGTGGCGGAAACAGCACAAATGTTCAAACATTAAGAGTTTTTCGTCAAGGTTTTCATAGATGACACTTAAATAACTCCAAGATGATAAGCGTTTGCGAAAAGAGTAGAGTATCAGTTAGCGGGAAACTCTTCAAAGTTCTTTATCAAATATCAATATATTTAAATATTTATCAAGTATCTTGATTTTTTCCCCTTTTTTACTGCATTGGTTTACTTACAATCGCTGATTGATGAAATTCATCTATGTTCTCTGTAATAATTGAATATGATGTATTATTTCACATTCACATGATAAGCAAACCAAGGTAACACATCCACCACATCCACCACCTCCACAACATCCACCATCAACTCAACCATCCACCGCAACCTCATCTTCCACATCCACCACATTTGACAGGCCTACAGGTTACGGATAGAGGAGCCCTGTACTGAGGGTTTCTGCTAAACTAAATAAGCTGCCACGGATCATTGTCCAGGGATGGTCCCGAAGGAAAAACCTGCAAGCCAAGGCGTGAACAACCGTCCATATCATGTCTAAATAAGTTAAGAAAAATGTTATTGCTATGTTTCATTTTACAGAGATTTCTTTTTGTTACAGAGTTTGCTCCAGAAAGAACTTTTCCTCTTACCCGACCTTGTTCTCCAGAAAAGACTCTTTCTCTTGCCAGAAGTCATTCTCCAGGAAGGACTCTTTCTCTTACCATACCTAATTCTTCTAACGCATCACCTCCTACTGCCATGCCACCTCTTCGTGCTAGGTCCAGGTCTCCTACCGGGCATCTTCCTTTGTTCATACTTGGACATAAACTTGAAGACCTTAGGTTTATTCGAGTTATTCTCAACAAGAATCCGAACCGAATATTCGAACTTAGAAGATACACTTTTCCTCCTGATAATCCAGCAGTTCAATTGAGAAAAATAAATAATGTCCATAAGCCTACGCCAACCGAAGAACAAATTGTATTATCATCGTCCAGTGGTTACGCATATGCAATATTGGAAAGAAAAAAACATCAATGGCTGATTCGTGGAATATATAAAATGTTCACCTGGGGACAAAAGCGGGCGAAAATAAACATTTACACCGGTGCGGTTGTTGAATTGAATCCAGAAGAAATCGCGGAAACTCCATTAGGCGGCGCTAAATCATTCACAAGGAATTTTAAAGTAATACGTGTGTAAAACACAATTATTCGCACCATTAATTCGATTTAAAACATATGCGCGCGATAGGGACAGATACTAATCGCGCGCTCCGTGCGTGTCTGTCAAATCTGGCGGTTCGCGCTCGGTCTTTATGCTTCTACAAAATGCAAAATTTTCGATATATTTTCGATCATATTACTTGCGTTAATGTCTCGATGCACCGAGGGTGGATGATTTTAGCAACATGGTGTATCAGCTTTCTGGTTTTATTTCCTTTTTTATATAGAGTCAGTCGACCCAATTCGCACCTTACTTTGCTAATATCCATATCCAACCTGATCTTCCATGGTGGATCTCGCTCCCTTCCTGGGGCAACATGTCTGAACTCTAGTAAAGCATGACCAAAATTCCTTGCCAGGTGCTGTAGTTTTTCTGGGATTTCGCTGATCAGATCATCCTTATGAATGCCCGGATGTGGTTCTAGTGGATCCGGTACTTGATATTTATTATCCCTAGCACCTATGCCTTCAGCTTCAATCAGGTCTTCGTTGTCCACATCTTACGAGGGAAGTTCATCAACAGGAAGCTGCTGTTCCTCTTTCATTTCGATGACAGCTAGTTCAACAGCTGAAAGAAATCTGTTTACAGATATTGAGCGCTTTTGATCTGCTAGATTCTGCTCATTTATTCTTGTGACTAGTTCTGGGTACTTAGGTAAGAAGAGTCGATGATTTTTTCTTCTTACACTTTGCCCACTTTTCTTTGCCAAAAAATAAAAGCGCATTACATCTCTGTTCATATGGTATGTCCATTTTAATCGCCTTCTTGGTTGTTGAACCTCTGCTTCTGGCTATGGTTGTGTTAGGCAATCTACCTCTGGAGTATGTGGTGGTGTTGGATCATCATCAGGTTGGGAAGAACATCAATTGCTGCTGCTTTTTCATGTGACGCGGCTTCCTCTAACTGATGTTCATTTCCGTCGGTTTTCCACACAAAATCAACCTGTTGCTTAATCTCTATCGCTCGATCTTCTGAGATGTGTAGATTAGCCCTGATATCCTTCACCTTAGTTTCAAACTTCGCACTTTCATAATAGAGAAGCACCAATTTCTCATTTATTATTCATTGTTTTTTTTTTTACTTGTTCTCGGGTGAACCCGGGTTTCCATCAAAGCCACGGACAAATTCAAGTGACTGATGAGATGAGGATGTTATCAGTTAATTCAATACGATGTTTGAAGTCATTTTCGATGATGTTGTAGGTACAAGATTAGGAGCATAGTGTAGTTTTTAGTTCGTATTTTACCGCTGTTATGCTTATACAGAGCTTTTTTAGAGCATTGTTTGGCTAATATTCAGGTTGAAAATCACTTTTAACTAATTTGCGTTTGATGAACTATTTTGTAAAAACCTGCTGCTAATAAAGATTTAAAAATATATATTTCTAAAGTTTTTGAATCTACGTGACCTATTATCAACATTTTCCATGAAAAAGGCATTGGGTAACATATGACCTTAGACGAATTTTAAGTATATAAATCTTTCCTGAAAATCGTTTGTCAAATATGGTAGAATAATATAAGTAAATATCTTGACTTTAAGCGAAAATTATCGTTTCTCAAGGTAAAATAATTATACGCATGCAATAGATTAACTTGCATTAAATATGTTATGAAATACAAATTAAAATTGTTGACGTTACTAAGCTCCAAAAATGATGATTAAACGAGATTTATGCTCGGCAATAAGTAAAACACAAATATCTCAGAAAATGTTATGTACACGAAATATAAGAATATTTCATTAGTTACGCTGCTCTCAAAATTCTGTGTTCATCAATATTTCCTACATTAAAAAAGAATGAGGACCCTTTGCATTCTGTTCTTGACCCTCGTCGTTATTCTTAATTCTATTGGTATGTAAAGAATAAATTTTTATCTTTTTTATCATGTATTACATATATTAGTTTTTATCTTTTTTTGAACCTTAACCCTCTTATTCTCTCTTCACTTTCTGACTTTCCTCTCTCCATGCCGTTCTTCTTCACCACCTCATACACCTTTCACCCCTCCTCATGCATCCTTCTCACTTCATCCCTCTGCATCCCATTCCTTCTTAAATACCTTTTTCTTTCAACCTCCAGCTTTCTCTTTCCTCAACAGTTCTTCTTCTCGCACCAAAATTCCCTAACCTGCTTACTTCCCCCCTCTTCCAAGAATTTTTCCTTATAATTACACGCCTGACTACCTAAACAAGAGAGGTATGTAAAGTGGACCTTTACATACCTCTCCTGTGTTCTATTCACCTCCTCAAATTTCTTCCACCCCCACGCCTCTACTCGATAAAATAGCACACTATTAACTAGCGAGTCAAACAATTTCATACTCCATCCGAAATCATCTGCAAATAGATTCTTACCCAACCCCTATATCTCATCAACACATTTTCCGTCCTTACGGTCTCTTTTATGTGAGCATCCACTCCACCATTTTTCCAAAACAAGAAGCCCAGGTAGACAAACTCTTTCAGCTCCCGCACCCCCTTTTCCTTCCAGTTCCATTCCCCTCCCTTATCCCTTATCCCTTCTACCTCCTTTCCTGAACACCATAACCTTGGACTTTTCCGCACTTAGATCTCTCCTATTCTTATCCAGGTATCTTTTCAACCTATTCATCATCTCGTTTAAGGCTTCCTCGCTTCTTGCCAGAAACACTATGTATTCTGCATACAGGAGTGACTGAATTTTAAACCCTCCTTCCCTAACTCCTCCTACCACTCCGTCCTCTAGCTTACTTTCCATATCCGTGATTAAAATCGCAAAAAGGGTTGGGCTAAGTGGACACCCTTGTCTTAAACTCCTTATCCATCCAGAAACCCTCCGAAATCCCCTACCCTCCTGTTATGTTATCTTTCGTCTCTTAATATATCCCGTCTGCGTCTCTCGTAAAATCACGGTAAAATCAACAAGGATGCGTTATGTCTTCATAGCTATTCATTATGTTCATGGACAAATGTCTAAGAAAAGCCGTTTTCGAACAAGAAGGTGTGGATCTCGAGACAGTGAGGGTACGTGGCTTAGCTGTCGCAGATGATTAGGTTGTGATGGCATATTCAATCGAAGACTTTCCAAGAATGTTCAACAAACCGAATACAAGCATGAAGAATATGGACCTCAAAATTAACGTAAATAAAACAAAAATTATGGTGTTTTAAGGAAAAGGTGAGAAAACGATGTGCACCATTGTCCTAAATGATGAGAGAAAAGAATTTTAGATCAATCTAAAAATCTATACCCCCTTTCTTACATTACTCCTTTCCTCACCGAGTGAGTCACGCTTACCGCGAAAGGGAAATCGCTAAATGCAATCATTGATAGGCTATAGTCGACTTCTATAAAATAAAATGGAATAATCGATTTACGTTTTTAATATTTTTGAATAATTTTTGACATATCTAATTGATAACTGTTTTTTGTCTTTTAGCAGAGATATCATCAGGCACGCCGCCCAAAGAAAGGGACTTTCTGGCAAATTTTGGGATGACAAGTGAACCTGCGAATAATCAAGGTAACACTAGTAAAAATAACAATTGATGACAGTAGTGGTAATTAATAAGCAGACAAATTAATAATAATCTCTTGAGATAGAAAATATTCTACACACATGAAACCTTGTTCCCAATGTTTTGAAGCAAATTTTTCCAAGAAGTACACCATATCGGAATTTTATTTTTTTATGGAGCGCCATTTTTGCAGGCTTTTTCCCTTTTTAAGCATGCCGTCCCATAAGATATTTCTGTAGATTAAAATAAGAATCATAAATATTTTAGCAAGCTTCTCCAAATAATTGTTCTCCTACAGTTTGGATCTTTGCGAAAGAATATTATAGGAAAATCAGTTTAGGCCTATAATGATTTTCTTATAATCTATTAAACATATGTTCATTAAATTAATCATATTCATTCAAGTTTCCTGCGCCTATTTTAAAATGATTTCTCACAGTGATGGTCTATTTCCTTATTTGAATGTTAAAGGGATGATAAAACAACCCTTACACTAAATTCAATTACTTTTTCTGCAAGAAGATGTTTTCTACGCTTTTTTGAAGTAATTTTTCATTCCATAGCTTCAATAGCATTGAATTGATAAGGGTTTGCATGACTGATCCGTCGCGATGCTCGATTAGCACGTTTACTAGCGACGCGGATTCAGCTGGTCTCAGTGAACGCACACACGCCCTTCAGTACATTCATCACCACCACCACATCAGGGTACACTACCGCCACATCCACTTCATCAACCACCTTTGTCCAGGCCCGAAATTGCATTCTC
>CAKNWU010321443.1:0-15793 GCA_932072015.1 Andricus quercustozae
AATAAGTAGTGAAATACAATTAATAATTAGTAGACATTTTTAATAAAGTAAATTCGTGGCTCACTTTTTACTAATTGAGGTTCACCAAAAGATTCAGATAGAAAAAATAATTACAAATTAGTCCACTAAGACGTTAATTAAATCGTTCAGATCTGCTCTCTCATACATTCCCTTACCTGCTCCTCCTCCTCCTCTCGTCTACTTTCCCTCCTCTCCCTTAATCCCCGTCTCACTATCCACACTCCTTTCCTAATATCCCTCCACTGTATATTCCTTTACCTCCCACCATTCCACTTCTATCCTTCATCACCACTCCATCTTATACTTCCCCACCCGTTACTTCCCTTCCCTTACTTATCCTCCCTTACTCGCCCTCATTCCCCCGAACTTCTTCTCTTGATTTTCTGCCTAGGGCTACGAAATCCTGAAAATTCTGCAAAGTCGTTTACTAATTGATATAGATCATATGTTCATTAATCATCAGTGGAACATTACTAATTTAAAAAAAAATTAGTATAAAAAGCGTTTCAGAGCCTATTAAGAAGTTAATTAAGTCGTTCAAATTTTCCCCTCCCATACTTTCCCTCCTCAACTACTCCGACTTCCGCCTACTTCCCCTCCTCACCTATAATTCATCTCCCATCACTTCCCTACCCTTTGCCTACTTCTTTCTCCTCTACTTCTCCGTCCCGTATTTCACCTCTCCACAGTGAGTCTCCCAACTCACCATCACTTCTCCTCACTTCATCCACGTTTCCTCCCCTATTTCCTCTCCCCTGTTAATCTCATATCCCGCTTGAAGAAAAAAGTACGACGGATGGATACCCGACCGAAACTATAAGAGTTTCTGCCCGGAACTACGAAACACTAATCAAATATATATGGTTGAATATAATTGATTGTCGAGAAAATTCGAAAAAACTGAAAATAAACTTAACTATTCACCATTTTCTTGCAAATTCAGAGACATTTATGCTCATTGCGAATTATTTTAATAACCCGAAATGAAGAAAGAAGTCCATAGAGAAAATGAGATCATATTTTATTTAGTTATTCCAAGAAAAGCACAAGAACTGAAGACTAAAAAATTAACATACGAATGAGAAATACCCAATTCATATGATAAGAAATCACAAGTGAAGCTAAGTATAAATTGCGGAATATCAATCCAAATATTACACAGATTCGAGGTTGACTATGGTATCAGGAGATCGAATGCGCGTGTACAAGGAGGGAGGCGATCGTGTGCAGGAAATTACCTACAGGAACCCGATTCCGAGAGAAACTCGTGAATGCTGCGAATCCCAACGAAGCTCATCTGCGTCTTGTCAAATAGCTTAACCGTAAACTTTTCGTAGTCCCGTAACTGCTACCACTCGCGTTCCATCGTATTTCTCGCCCTTTTTTTTCCTCTTCCTTAAAATTCTCTCTCTCTCATATGGATGTATCAAATGAAGGTATCATTTTTTCCGGAAAAAAGTGAAAATGTATTTTTAGGCACAATTGTCAAAGAAAAAATCTTCCATTTTGAGCGCGCGCAACTGTTGTTTCTCGCGCTTCGCGCTCGGTCTTTGTATTCCCCCCACATTTTTGCGCATACCTTTTGAAATTAAAAGTCAAAGCATCGACAGCTGTAATTTGGTTGTGAATTCTCTTTTGTTAAAGCTCATTCGGCTTTAACGAACACATTCCGCTCACGTATCTCGTGCTTCGCACTCAATCTTTTTCAAAAAAGAAACTTTCCTACATTGTGTTCAACACTATTATATCAAATGTATATTATATTTATTTCTGTACCTTGGTCTGGTACTGCTTATTCAGATATTGCAAAATAATGTACAAATGTTATTTTTCATGTTTACTTTCATATTTTCTCCTTATTTTGAACTAATTCTTATTCTCAGCGACCCTGGAAAATGTATCATTTCAATAAATTTATATTATTTCAGTTCATAATATGCACTGTTATTGAAAAATACGTATTTTCATCTTGACGATTAAAACAAAAACAATGATTTTTCTCAACATTTTTTTCAGATCTCGCATAGTTTTGCTTAAAAATGGAATTTTTCATTTTTGATAACATTTTTCACAATTTAAACAAAACCTATGCATTTAATAAAAAAAGTGGTATGGAGTAAATATGTAGATCTTTTCAAAATGAATAATTGTACAGTTCAACATTTTTTTTGCATCGTGCATAGTTGGAGCGGAAAAGTGAAGTTTTATTTTTTTTTAAATTTTTTTCGATTGATAAAAACAGAACCGTTGGTCAACAATGACTGGTTAGCGAACTCGTTCTGTGTTTTAAGGCCTTAAAAAAGTTTGCCAAAGCACAATTCAATCTGATCAATCTTTCGAAAGATATCATGCTTACAAGATACTACATACTACACACAGATAGACAGATATCTTCGTCAAAATCGTTTTTTCTGGCCCAGGGTGTCTCAAAACATGGAGATTTGATAAAAACCGACTAAGTCAAATTTTACCTTAAGCCAATACTTTCTCAAGTTTGAGCGCGCCTAGAGCGCGCGACCGTTGGTTCTCTCACTTCGTGCACGATAATATATTTATCTCGCACTTCGCGCTCGATACTGTATTTACCTCGCGCAACGCGCTCGGTCTTTGTGTTCCCCCCACATTTGTGCAAAGACCTATTAACATTAAAGGTCAAATCATCAACAACTGTAATTTGGTGATTGTGAATTCTCTTTTGTTAAAGCTCCTTCGGCTTTAACGAATACATTCTAATCACGTACCTCGTACTTTGCACTCGATTTTGACCAAAATTTTTTAAAATCATTATTTTTATTTTTCACGATTCGAACAACAATTACGCATCTTATCAAAAAATGATTAATAAAAAATGGGTAGCTCTTTTCTGAGTGAAGAACTTTTGTCTATTTTTTTTCGCGGTTTGTGTCGTTTGTCCAAAAAGTTAATTTACTTCATTCTCAAATCAGTTTTTTTTACAAATGAAACAAAAACTACGATTCCCATCAAAAAGTGATTAATAACAAATTTGTAGATATTTTTTGAGTGCACAATTTTGGTTCATTCATCTTTTTTCGTATTTTGTATAGTTTGACCGCAAAATGGAATTTTTGATTTTTCCTTTTTTTTGTGCGATAAAAATTTGGATTTTAAATTTTTCAAGAAAAAAAAAATCTTATAACAATATTGTAGGGTGTTCAAAAAGAAACATTTTTCTTTTCTTGAATTTCTTTCATAACGTACGTTTTTTGGCTTAAAATGTTTGTCTTTTTGAGTACTACAAACATCCCTACATATAGAATTTTTAAATTTAAAAGAAATGTGAGCTTAAAAATTTTTGAAAAGAGCTCACTTTTTGAATTTTCATCCTAAATAGCTGGCTAACAAACTTGACCTTCATTTTAGGACACGTAAAGAGTATACCATAGCCCAATCCAATCTGTCAATTCTTTCAAAAGTTATGATGCTAACAATATACAAATCTACATACACACGCGCTTACATACACACAGGCATACAGAAAAATTCGCGAAAACCTGTTTTTTGGGTTCAGAATGTTTCAAAACGTGGACATTTTACAAAAACAGAGGTGGTCAAATTGTACACAAATCTAATACCTTCTCTGATGAGAATGTAAAAAATTGAGTCACAATATTGTTTCATGTCGAACGATGCGAAAATTGAATTATTCAATCTTTTTAAGCATTTCTTAGCCCCGGGCAGAAACCAACAGAGTTTCGTTCTCTTATCCGTCCGTCCGTCCGTCCGTCGTACATTTCCCCAGGGAGGCGAAGTGGGGGGAAGTATGGAAAGGGGAAGTGTGGGTAGGGGAAGTGTGGAGTGGGGAAGAGAGGGATGGGGATGTGAGAGGAGAGGAAGTAGGGGAAGTGAGGGATGGATAGAGGCGAAGTGAGAGTAAGTACAGGAGAAGTGTGGGTTATTAGGGGAAGTAGGGGATCGAGAAGTACGGAATATAAAGGGGAAGTAAAGGGGCCGATAGTAGGGAAATGGAGGGGAAGTAGGGCAACTGAGAGGGTGGAAAGTAAAAAGAGACGATTTATGAAAGTAGAGGGAAAGTATGCGAGGGAGAGGTTTGAACGACCTAATTAACTTCTTAACAGACAACGAAGCCCTTCTTTGTACATTTTTTTCACTTTGCCTGATTTCTGAGTTTTGACATTGATCATGATAGTAAACATAGATTAAGTTCAGAATGATTCTGTAAGAAAATGAGATGATGAAAATGCAAACCCTAGTTTTCTCTGTGTGAGGTCCCGGATCCAATAACTATTTATAAAACTATTTTGCTCAAAATGGGGGACGTCGAATTCTTATTCTACTGTGTGTTATTTGGTGAGAAAGAATTCATCGAATATTACCATTTATTATTTATATTTAAATTAAAATTCATTTATATTATCATTTAAATGATAAAATTAACGTTTTTCTTAAATATTTTGAAAGTTTCTAATAATTATATGGTTCGCAATTTCAACAATGGAAAGACAGTATGCCATAAGCGCCTAACCCACATTTTCACGGTTTTTACGGAAGAGACAGAAAACATCCTCAAAAATCGAATTTTGAATTACACAAAGAATAATGCTTTTGAGATAAATCAACGCTTAGTTCAATCCTAAAAACGTTAATTGGAAAATGTTATTATGTTTCGCGAAAATTAAAAGCAAAGTTTTTTTTCGCTCAAAGAGCATGCTTTTTTCAATTTTGGACTTACGGCTGGGCCCTTATAGTATGCTAACTAAAATAAAAATAAGAAATAAGATTATAAAAGAAATCATTTCGCCAGGATGTGTGTTAAATTTTTATATCAAATCATCTTATTTTTAAACATTTTGAGAAAAAGGCCTTATGGCAAGCTATCTTATAATAATTAATTCACCCATTTCATTCAGAAAATATGTATTATTATATCCATTACTAAGGGTGAAAAAGGGAGAAATATTTACTTAAGAGTAGTATTTTCAGCATTCACGTACCGACATTTGTTATGTAATTCCCTTTTTTAATTTTTATTTCAATATATTTAAAAAAATTAAATATAGTTCATTGCTAAAATTGTCAAATAACTCTGTCAATAGTTTTAAAAACGATAAAAAGAAATCTTAGAACTCTTTTTCGAAACTTTGACTTATCTTGAAGTGCGCGGTTTTCTCAACACACGAAGTAAAAGTTTTATGTGTGCTTTGTCAACTCATTTCAGCCCGAAGTACAATAAAATACGTTCTAAATTACAAAGAAAGAAAATATCGTTTGAAATCCTATTAAAGATGTTATAAACTTCTATTAAATGTAGTTTCTTGTAAATAAAGGTATATGTATTGTCGAAATATTGCAGATAATACCAGGCATAATATAACTTTTTATAGAAGATTGTTGACATTATATTGTGGAAAATGACAGTATAGAGGAAGCAAAATCATTACGCTATACCTTTTTCATGCAAAAATCGAAATGGAATCCTAATAATGAATCCTGTAAAACAACGAGTAAAAAGAAAACACTTTCATTTCCACTTTAAATTTTTCGACATTCAAATTTGTAACTTTTCGCTATTGTTTTTGTCATCCCCCTAAGATTGTGTAAAATCTGTATGTAACTTTTTATTTTCTGTAGGTTAAATTTATTGCCATCTTCACATTACTGAACTTTACTTGACAAGAATTTACAATACATATAAAGCAAGTTTACAAAACGTTTCTAGTCACTAATTTCACTACACTCTATATTTTAAAGTCACAATTTCATGTATTGTAAAGTGAAGTTAATAAACTTACAATATATTTATCTTTAAATAGTTAATAATAATATTTTAACAGGAAAAACATGTTATGTAACTTTTGAAGAACCTGCAGGTTTTCCATGTTTAGAACAGAGGACGAAGTGCTACTTGCACTACGAAATGTAAAACAAAACACACAAAACAACTTAGCATTTCGTACCACCAAGTCTAAGAGATACTTCAATCAAAAATAAGGTAAAGTAAACACCATTCTAATTCTACCTGCAAAAAAAAGTATCACTACGTTTTTACTGTATAATGGTTACGTTACTTCGCTATGGAACGAGTTGCGTAGTTAGAGAACAAGTGTAGAACAATTCTAGAACACATGTTCTGAAATACGCGTGATATTCTAGTGACGTAACAGTTCTTTCACTTTTTGGCATATCTCTAACATTACCTGAAGGAAGATGTACATAGAAAAAAAAAGGTAAAAAGTGTTGCAGGTTAAATTTCTGGAGGTAATCTCGCCATGAAAAAAAAAATGAAAATCGGTATGGGTAAAATGAAGTGCTCTTTTATGTTACCCTTGCCGATTTTCAATTTTTTGCATGATGAGATTACCCCCAGCCCTCTTATCTGAAACGCTTTTTCTATTTTGTTTCTTCTGTTTAACCCTTATGTTTTGTATAAATAAAAAATAATAACAATTTAATGTATGAATGTGACCTTTTTGTTACGTAACATTTACAGAACGTCTTCGTTGGGTACCGTAGAAATGTCCATATTCTCTTCTACAGGCTTATTTCGAATCCCGTAGCTTCGAGCCGTAGTAAACCATTTCCGGGGCATCGTCGTAATTTACGTAACTACATAATTCTTCTTGTTTCCACTTATGCAATGGGGAACACTGCAGTCTAGGCTCGTAAAGGTAAAAAATTGTCACAACATCCGAGATTGCTTGCGACTGTACTATTATTTTACTTTCACAGCATTGTCCTTCTATGCCACTCTTTCTCACTCACGAAATTCCGTTCTATTTTTGCCTGATGTCTTTCAGTTCTCAATTTTCTATCTCTTTTTGTCTCTCTATTTGCTCTAAGAATGAGCATTGCACAAGGTGCAAATTTATGTTTATGCAATTATTTATTTATTATATTTTATTATTTCCTTGAAATCGAAAAGAAAAAATATTGCTACTTTTCAAATCATTTTTATTAATAATATTGATAAAAGTTCTTTTTTCTTACACATGTGCCACTAACATCCAAATAACAAAGATCGAGGTTAAATGTTACTGAAAACTTGGGACTTGCGCAGAAAAAACAAAGGGTTAAAGGTGATTCAGGTACATCTCCCCTACTTAAACTCCCTCCCACCCTACTTCTTCCTCCTTTCACTTGCACTACTTACCCTACGTACTCTTTCATCCCTCTTCTTTTTTCTCCTCCTCGATTTCTCCCCTCTCACCTTCCCCATTACCCATCACATTCCCTCTTCCTAACTTTTTATCTTCCCTTCTTCTACTCATTCTCGCTTCTCTAATACACCTGCAATCACCTCCCCTTACTTTCCCTTTACCCCTGCCACTACATTCCGTCTTACCCCCTCTCTTACCCTACATCCTCACCCCTTGCCCTTCACCCACATCCCCTTACGACATTTCCCCGACTATTCTTCCCCACGCTTCCCCGCTTGGGCCAAAATTACGAATAACGGACGGACGGATAACCAACCGAAACTTTAATGGTTTCTGCCCGGGGCTACGAAACCCAAAAAATTAATGAACAATAATTGTACCGGTACCGATTTTCATTTTTTTGCATGCTGAAATTCCCCCAGAATTTTTACCTGAATCAATTTTCACCATTTGTTTTTTCTGTGAGAACAGAAATCATGAAATTCAATTAACTCTATTTTTAACTGAGGAAAGCTTGAAGTTGTCCTCCGCAGGTAGTTCTTAATTAAAGAATGCCTTTTTTTTAGTTCGAATGTAACAGCTTTAATTTCATATCATTCCGATTTTCAAGTAAATTCATATAAAGAGGCTGTTTCAAGAGAGGTAGTGGAAACAACTTGGTCTTTTCAGATATCCGTATATTGTGTCCGAAGCCGATAGTCAAAGTAAAGAGAACTTTGAGCAGAAACTAATATTAAATCTGCACCCACCCCGTAGCCTTTGCTTTGGAATGTAGCAGCATTTCACAGTGTGCACTGTATTTGAGATATTACTCCAGCAAAGTTACGAAACCTGTACTTCGCAACTTCTCGAAATTTCTCCTATGTTCTAGATAAGTTAAGCAGCTTTTTTTAAAGGGTTCATAACAATATTTACAGT
Organism: Andricus quercustozae; assembly: GCA_932072015.1. Lineage (NCBI taxonomy): Eukaryota > Metazoa > Arthropoda > Insecta > Hymenoptera > Cynipidae > Andricus > Andricus quercustozae. Next base: position 8,076 of record CAKNWU010321443.1, read on the forward strand.
ATTTGAGTGTTTTAGATACAAATTGACTTGAGATTAAGGACGCAGTTAAAGGTAACTTTATTTTATGAAAATAGAGCTGCGAGTGTTAATTTTTCTTAGTGTTTCAATATATAGTTGAACTATTTAATATAATGCAAAAAATTTTTCAATCTACTACTTTATTCGAAAAAAAAATTCCAAAGCGACTCTTAGAGTATTAATAACCAAATAATTGAATTTTCATCTAAGAAAATTAATTTTCTACTAAACAAAATAAATTCTCAACAAAATACGTAAATTTTTAACCCAATAGTTGAATTTGCAATCGAGAAGATAAATTTTCTAGAGAAAAAGACAAATTTCCAACAAATTACATAAATTTTCAGCCAAACAGTTGAATTTTTAAACTAAAAACGATCAATTTTTTATCAAAAAAGGAATAGATATAGAATTAATTTGTGAATAACTTAATTCAATTCTACACCAAATATATAAGTTTTAAACTAAAATTAGGAATCTTCAACTAACAAAATTAATGTTTAACAAAGGAGTTCTGAAGAAGAAATGCAGTAGTTGATATATCAAGCAAAAAACATTTCAATTTTAATTTAAAAACAATTTAATAATACCAAAAAAAAAAAAAAGGAATTTTCAATAAAATAGCAGAATGCTTAACCAAAATAAAATACATAAATTTCCAACCAAATAGTTGAAGTTTAAATCAAGGTATAAAGCCTATAAAGCCTATGATGCCACACCCTTAACTATTCGCTCTCAGTAGTTTATACCAGAGTCTTTGTGAAGCCCAATATTTCAACCACCGTCAAAAAAAAATATATTTAACTAAAATGATGCTTCGTCATCTAAAAAAACAAGGAATTTTAAACAAAGTAGTTGAAATTTGGACCGAATAGTTGAACTTTCTATCCAATTGTTGAATTTTTAGCCAAAAGTATGAATTTTCTACAAAACGGTTGAATCTTACACTCCGAAAAGTGAATTATCAACGTAAAAGTACGTTTCTAACCGAAACAAATTAATTTTTTACGAGGCAGTGAATTTTTACGAAAAAGATAAATTTTCTACAAAAAGAGATGAATTTTTAAACTTTTCGATAAAAAAGTTCAATTTTTAATAAAAAAAAGATTCCTTTTTACCCAAATTGTTGCATTTTCCACAGAATAATTTAATTTTTAAACAAATAAATCAATTTTTAACCCAGAAAGATGAATTCTTAATCAGAAATATTATAGTAGAAATTGAAGTGGAAAAACGAGTTTTAGGGGAAAGGCCGCAGTAATTGAATAGGAATGTTGATAATTCATAGACCAAATTTTGAAATTTTTGGAAAACATTGAAGTAAATTTTCAATACTTTTAAATTATCAGGTTTTAAAACTGGAAATTTTGCTTATAAAATAAAGTTAATTTTTCATTGCACACTTTTTGATTTCGGACTGTAAAAAGTGTGTCGGACTGCGCAATATTTCAGGCCCAGAAGAAATTATACAATAATAAGTTTGTAAAACTAAATACTTATTGTTATTAACCAATTTTTGTTGTAAAACTAATTTAGTTAGGATTCCATTTTTTTAATTATCAAAATTTATATCTATTTTTGTTCCCTAAGTTCAGAAAATCTTAATAAGATACTAATATTATTAGGTAAATTACAAGTAATAGCGTTACAATTATCAACAAAGTAAAATAAAAATTGGTTTACATTTAATGAACTAGGCACTACAGTATGCACTAGATTGCGCTGAAAAACAGCTACTTACAATGAAATCTGTTTAACTTTTATTTTTTAGTGATTTGTAGACTTGAAAATATCTCAAATAGGAAATTTTCTACAAAAAAAATACGGGTTTTCTACCTAAAAGGACATATTTCCCACCATTTAGATGAATTTTCAATTTAAAAAAAATTTAATTTATACAAAAAATGGAATAGTTGAATTTTCAATTGAAAACATTAGTTTTTACCAACTACGAAACAAATTTTCAACAAAACAGTTAAATTTTTTACAAAAGCAATAAATATTTAACTAAAAAGAGGAACGTTTACCTAAAAAAATTAATGCTTAACTAATTAGTTCATTTTCTGACCAAATAATTTAACCCTCACACAGCAAGGTGGGGTGTTCACACACCCCAAGGCAGTATTTCCGCGCATGCGCTAGGCCCAGAGCGTCTCCCTGAGACACCCTTGGGGTGTCTGAACACCCCACCTTGCTGTGTGAGGGTTAATTTTCTATCAGATTGTTTAACTATTGTTTTTTAGTTATCCACAAACGTGAAAATGTCTCGCATAAGAAATAATTGCGCCCATGACCTATGTAAAACAACATAGACAAATATTTGAGCTGCCCCCCCCCCACCTCCCCAAACCAAAAGACTTTGCGTAATTCATGCCCGTCGTGTTTTTTTCCGGGAGAGAAAGTGAGGGAAAGTGAGGGGAGAGGAATTAGCGGAAATCAGGGGACAGGGAGGTGAGAGGGAGTAGGGAAATTAGGGGTTGTCATTAGTGGGGAGTTGGGGAAGCGAGGGGGAATAAAGGGAAGTAATGGGTAGGAGTATTAGGGAAGGGGTGAGTATTGATGAAAAGAAGTGAGAAAAGAGGATGTATTGGAGGGTGAAGTAAAGGAAGTAAGGGGAGTAAAGGGATAAGTAATAGGAGGGTATTAGAGGTAGGGGTTGAAGGAAAGTGAAGGGAAGAGGAAGGGGAAGAGTGAGCAGAGAGGGGGGAGTATGTTGTATAGGAGGGGGCGATTTAAAGGACATAATTAAAGTCTTAAAAAGCTACGAAACCCTTTTTTGTCAACGCGCGAAGCCTACTTTGACCAATCTTCATACTGTAAGGTATGCATTCCCTGGAAAAGATAGGACAATCAAAAATTCTAATATCCTTATTTAAAATGGAAAGTATTTAATATTTCACAATTTGAAACTGAAGGCTTACTAAAAATATGAAGTTTTAAAATCCATTATTTAAAATTGAGCAATTTTTGTCTTACTCGTTACGGCTGCACCCTTTTAAATTACAATCAATCTGTGCTTTCTGGATAAAATGTTCTGCGATTGTTATTTTTTAAGGTAATGATATATTGCTTTATCTTATCAGGAACCTCGCACTATTAAACTTTCGTCGGTTTCGGGTAGGAATCTGCCTCGTGGTATTATGCAGGACTTCATAGGCGTATCTATTTCCAAGCCCATTACGCCGAATGGTATCGCTTGTACTCAAATTGGAATGTAACCATTGGACCTCAACCGGAAATAGCGAACTTTGCAGTGCTTTCGACTAGCGATATCCACTCTGGAAATTGCCAAGGATTTCACGTGCGGCGCATTGTGAATAATACGAAGCAAGATGCAGATAGATTTTCTATAAATTGAATATAATGGCACTGAAGAGCACAATTCAGCCTCAATCTTCTCAGGTCTAACAAGGGGAATCCACACCCTTTGGAATTTTGCTTGTACTCATACTCCTTCCAGTACTAGGTTATTACTAATCTTGTAATGTGCTGCAGAAAATTAGAAATTAAAGTAATTCAGCCGTTCCCGAAAAAAAGTTTTTAATAAATCCACGCAAGTTATATGGACTGCGATACGAGATTCTTTCAACTCCCGGTCAGATCAGGCGGCAGAGCTCCGAGGAACCGGAACGTCCGGCCTCGTTTTCTGCTGCCGTTATTTATTGCGAATTTTCTATTTATACATACTCCTTCCAGTAATAGGTCATTACCAATCAAGTAATATGCTGCAGTAATATAAAGATTAGAGTAATTCAGCAGAATTAAAAAAAAACGGTTTTAACAAATCCACGCACGTTACATGGACTGCGATGCGAGATTCCTTTAACTCCCGGTTACATCAAGCGTTAGCGCTTCAAGTAACCGGAAAGTTCGGCTTCATTTTCTGCTACTGTCATTTTTTGAGAATTTCTTTTATTAATTATTTATATTGCAATTGACTATTAAATTTTTGTTGACCAAGGCAAAATATTCTCTTTTGCCATTTTTTCGTATGAGTAACGTGCTTGGCACATGGGGTCGTCGAAGACGGCAGCGTGAAACAATTGTTATAAATAATAAAGTAATACATACTTTTACTTGAACATTTTTTTATATCTTTTTGAATACTTATTTAAAAAGACTATATCGTTTATATAGCTAAATATTAAATTTATAAAAACAAAAAAATGGTTGAAATTGCATAAAGTTGAAAAATGCCAATTTTTATAAAAAAATTGATAACTTTTGTTTTCCTGGATAGAATTAGCTCAAAATTTAACTGAGCCTGCTCCTGATGTATTGGTACAAGAAAAAAATTATTTTGAAAAAAGTTCTTTTAAAAAAGGTATTTATTCCGGGAAATAAATGTGGGAATTTCGTGAAAAATTATTGGAATTATTGGATTTTTATAAAACCTAGTGAAAGGGGTTTTTCGGGGTCGCTGTCTTCGAATTTGATGTCAAGCCGTAAAAATTCATGCCAAAATTTGAATATTTAAAATAAGGGATTTAATACGACGACCAAAATATCATCATTTGTACATATTTGTATGCAACTTGGTAAAAGGGGTTTTTTGGGGTCCTTGACTTCAAATCTGATGTCGAACTTTGAAAATTTAAAATAGCGGATCCAACATGGCTGCTAAAATTTCAAAATTTTTACATGTTTGCATGAAACTTGGTATAAAAGGTTCTGTGGAGTTGCTGACTTCGAATCTCATGTCAAAAATTCAATCTAATATGGAGGGCAAAATTTAAAAAAGTTAACATATTTATATCAAACTTGGTATAAAGGCGTTTTTGGGGTCGCTGACTTCGAATTTGGAAATTCAAAATGGCGTTTTCAATATTTCGGGATAAGATCTCAAGGTCGTAAGATTTTTATGAAAATGAGTCTTCAGAGGTTTTTTGAAGTTTTGACTTTTAATCTATTGTCGACGCATGTTTGATTATTCAAAGTTTTATGCCTGTAATTATCCTACATAATTTAATAACTAAACGAAAATACCTAAGTGAAGTTCTATTATAATTGTAGGTAGCGCCTCCTCCGAATGATCAGTCAGTGATCACGAGTGATCGCTTAGTGCTCTATATGCCACAAGGTTTACAGTACATATACAGTAAAACCTCCATCATTTCAAGGCTCCATCATTTCAAGACCCCAACATCTCAAGCCCTCCGTATACGGTTATCTCAAATTGCGCAGTTCTATCAAATCCCACCACGGCCCCTGTACACTCTCCTCCGCGTCTGTGACTGACCAATGAAAAAAGAGGCCCGAAGAGCGGGAAACCTTGAATTGAGTATTGTTTCACGACGTCATGGGAAAACGTCGCACGACTTTTTTGAGAAAATATTATAAATGTAAAAGTCATAAATGTACAAATAGAAATATTTCTCAAGTGTAGAATCTATTTTGTCAGTCATGATCCACTTCTTTGTCGAAACTGAAAGGTCTTCAACCGATAAAAGGATGATGAAACAGAATTGCGCAAATGCATTCTACACTTGAAAAGATTACTATGCAGACCTTTATAACTTTACCTTCACGTTTCGCAGATTTTCTCCAAAAAGTCGTATGCAGTTGCAGTACCATGCACTAAACTTCCTCGCGGCTGGCATTTCCACCTATCGACGTCATGCCACAAAACTCACTATTCCACGAAACATTTGCGTCCTTTTTTGAATCTATGATACTGATTTTTAGTTGGAACATTGTCGTACGCCAACAGAAACAGTAACGCCAACAAAGACTAACGGACCACGACTTTTTTAACTGTGCAATAAGCCGAAACCGCCTGAACCGATATTGCCCTTCCGAGGCGAGAGTCGCAACCGCCTCTCCCCCTACGCGCTGAGAAACTGTCAGAAACTGTGTGGGCCAGCAGTCCTAGGAATGTCGGGTGTATTTATTTGTATTATTATTGATAGTATTTATTATTGATAGTATTTATTATTGATTTCAAATCACCCGCGCTTTTGGTCTGAGAAAGTAGCGACAGGCGGCGCATCGATACAAGAACGGGGTAGCCAATAACATCGTTGTTAAAAATAGACTGCCCACTCGCGGTAAGGGTGGGGCCCCCTCCAGCATTGAAATAACGAATCCGTACGTTTCAAGGACGTTAAAATGTTGGAGGTTTTACTGTATATATATATTTAGTTTTCGCGCTCCCCCCTTGCTCCACTCCGCGGCCTTAGTTAAAGGCATGTACCACACTGTCACGTGACCTATTCTTTTAAACGAACTTACTCATAAACTTATAAGTCGAATGAATTTTCCATACCAGACAGACATAAAGGCAAGAAAGATGAAAGTGGGCCTGGTATAGAAAATCCATTCTACTTATTAGTTTATGAGTAAGTTCGTTTAAAAGAATAGGTCACGTGACAGTCTGGTACATGCCCTTAATTTGTTCCGTCCGTTTTCGATCAATTTTTTAAGAGTTTTCGTACTTGTTAAAATTGGGACTATCCTCAGGTAGAGAGTGATCATTAGGATGAGGCGCTACGCACAATAATTATAATAGAACTTCACTTAGGTAAGTTCGTTTAATTATTAAATTGTACTTCGCGCCTCCTCCTTCATATCACTAATGGTATATGTTGAGAGGAGTACGAAAACTAAATATTGATCTGTAAATATAGTAAGAAACAATTATGTAATTTGAAAAGAATACATTGAAAGAACACTTATTAGTGTGGATAGAATAGAATGTTGTGAAATTGAAACTTTAAGTTGATTTTGAATTTAAGATAGACTTTGCAAAGCTCTCAGTTCTTGGTCCTATTTTTCGATTATAAAACCGGGCAAACGTCTTAGCATTTTCTGTCCAACATGCTGTCTTTTTATGTATGCTCATGAGGTTTTCTCCATGAGATAAAAAGATTTGTTGTTTTGTTGCGAAGGAAACTTGTTCATTCCAGATATAATTCAAGACCCTTCTCGACACAAATCGTAGGATCGGCTGGGTAAAAAGGCTCGTAAAAAGGTAAGCTGAAATTTGTCTACAATTGTTGGGGTCCAGAAGCTTTTACACGAGCCGGAATTTTGATTTCGATATGTTCACTAGTCTTTACCACATTCTAATGTCTATTGCTTCAAGAGTTTGCATCCGTTGACCAGTAGTAACCCGAGTCGAAATTTAAAGTATACTTAGAGTCTGTTAGGTATTATTAAATCCTTTTTAAGTTCTTTTTAGACCTAGAGAGCCTATTTAGAATCGGGCAGATTGTACTAGGATCTACATTAGTTACTCTTAAGTTCTGTGACGCGTCAAAAATGAAATGTTGCGTCCCAGCGGCCTGTAGAGGCACTGTGATCGCTTGTTGGGGATACATCAGGAGTCTATTCTCGCTGGGATCACTTCCAACGTTTGCTGCGTAAGAAAACGACCCAAGCGTGAAGTCAATGTACTTTCGGAGATTGATTGGACGGTATGTATTCATAAATTTTGTTTAATTTCGTTCATATAAAAATATCTGAGAGACTACTTTCCTTGTTGAATAGAGCATTTTTATTCAGCTATACAATTTCAAAATGGCGAGCCCACAATGTTCATTACGTAGGAAAACGAATGAAAGTGAGTTCTGTTGTGTGATGGCACCACCAGTTTGGATTTTCCATTGTGCTCAATTTGTGCTCTATTATGCTGCGAGGGATTTTTTTGAAAAATTAAAATTAGAGACAGAATTGCCAGCAGAACATTTCCGAGGAATGAA
>CAKNWU010321443.1:15893-26761 GCA_932072015.1 Andricus quercustozae
AGGCGATTCTTCGAGGATTTCAACGTACTCGTTCAACTGAAGAAACCCTCAACCTCCAGTTCCAATCATCATCTTTTTCAAACACTTGATTGAAATCTGATGTATTTTGTTTAAAATTCATCTTTTTCGCTAGATTTGACGCAAGCGCAGTACCAGAGCAATACGATTCGGATTTATCGGAGGTCTACGAAGGCTCTAAACAGGTTTTAAATTAAGACCTACTTAGTACCTAAAAAGTGGTAGAAAGGGACTTTTCGGACACTTTTCAGGTCTTTAATAGGTCCCACCATAATACTAATAAGACCTGAATAGAATTTCGTAAGACCTGCAAGATGTAGTACCTAAAATACTTTAAGTAGACTTTAAATTTCGACTCGGGGAGTGTTACAAGTTTTGCGAGTTTTCCAGAGTTTTTCCAAAGATATTTCTTCATTTGGAAACCAATTTTTGATGAAATCCAATAAAATTTTTGGATCCCAGGTCGAATTGTATTTAGGTAAAGCTGGTCGCAGATTGGATGACCCCTTAAAAAATCTCTTAATATCTGGGTCTTCTCCAATCTCTGGTCGCCGAATCAGTGCCACTGTTGCTCTGATAGAATGTATAGACCCACATGATAATCTGTTTCCGAACTCGTTTGTGTGAAAATCTGAGACTCGTTTTATTGTAACTGAAAAAACTTCAGAGTTATGTAGTAGAGTGGCAAAAATTCCATCAATTCTTCAATCCGACCTCATACTGACGTAAGGAAGATATGACGTGCGCTTCAATTTGTACGCTTGGTGAAGTATATTCCGCACAACAGGGAAAGCTGAAGCCATAGTGGATGCGGTTTCCTAACAGAAGAAGATAAAAGATTAAACAGAGGTCCAACGATCAAGGGTTTTGTTTCAAACATTTCTATACACCGAGGGAACCAAGGTTGGCTTGGCCAATTTGGAACTATTAGAATTCCCCTGGCTTCGTCGTTATAAATATTTTTTAGAACTTTAGGAATGATAGCAAAGGGGGGAAAGGCGTAAGAGTATTGATCATTCCAGTTACTCGTAAATGCGTTAATTGCAACATAGTGTGGGTAATTTTTCCAAGATACGTAGTTACGGCATTTTGTGTTTGCTCTGCTAGCAAAAAGGTCGATCCCGGATAAAAATGTTTGTGCTTGGTTTTCGCTTAAGTGTCTTTGATATGTCTCGAATATGTCTCTGGGACCGTGATGTCTGGCTCCGTGTCACGAGCTAGACATTGGAGATATACGGACTTCTCTCGCATTTATGGCTGTAAACTGTGCCAAGACAAGACCACGTAGACTTGTCTTGATAAATATACCGAATTGCTTTTGAAGAAAAGTATATTACCAATTTGTGTGTTTAACATTTGCCAGGGTCAATACTACAAGAGTTTTCATTTGTAAATTTTACTGTCCATTACACTGCGACCTCTATAAACTATGGACCGCACCGGCAGGGCCTGCCATTTCCAGGAATCAGGTAGCTAGGTTAGGACCAAGCAGTTGACATCTGCTGAGGTTTAAAATTTTACAACCTATAAAACTTGTAATTTGTTAATAACTAATTTTTAAATAAGAAATTGGGAACCTGTCTGTATCAACAACTGCAGGCATATAAAATTTTCCTTAAAAAGATTAAAACTGTCATTTTCTAGAAGTATCTAGTGACCTGTTGGAGATAGGAAAAAATGGACAGCATTTTTAGATTCGTCATCCAAAGAATAATAATTATTGCAGACAAATAAACTTATTACTACATACTAAATAAATATCATGAATATAAATAATATGAACATTCTATAAAGTTTGAAGTGGATTAGTGATGACCCTCAAAGACCCTTAAGACATCAAAAATAGTCTGGTTCCGTCTCACGAGCTAGACATACAGAATGACTTGAAATTGTCTTGGATTGGTCTTTACTCAAGCCACAACCAAGCACAAATATTTTTACCCGGGATATCAGGATAACCCAAAGTTTTACAGAGAAGCTCAACGATTTTTTGTGATAAGCTGTACTCAATCTCATCCTCTACACGTCGTGACATATCGTCTGCGACCGTATTTTCGTCTGACCTGATATAAGACGCGTGAATTCACAGGTTCTTATTCTCGCACCATTTCCAAATATACTTAGCCATTTTGCTCAAGTTTTTGAACTGTACGCCTCCCATTGGGTTGATATAAGCTATAGCTGTAGTATTATCTACTTATAGTAATATGTCATAGTTACTTAACTTGGCGGCGAAACATTTCAACGCAAAGAAAGCCGCGTTTAGTTTCAAATAATTAAGGTGACCCTGGAATTCGTGAGGCTTTCAGAACCCGTGGGCTGCTTCTGTACCGCAGGCTGCTGCCCAACCTGTTAGGGTTGGGGACTTCTGAGCTCAAGGTCATGAAGGCTTCGAAATTATCCATTTGACTTTTCAGAGCGAGGCATTTTTCTCTTTCTAAGGCACTGTATGTCTGAACCAGAGTTAAATAAAATTTTCATGAACGACTCAGGTCTTTGCAGGATCTTTGAGTAGAAGATAAATAGGGATGTTGTGGACAAAAATGGAATTATTTCGTCGAGCTCTGTCAAAATAAAACTGGTTTAGAGGTTTTTTTTACCTTTTATTCACTAATTTTGTAACTAAAGCGGCTTTCAAATACTTTTTTCAAAGTTGCGTAGCAGCGAATCTCTATATTAACTTTTTTGTTAAAAGAACTTGATTTAAACCAAATTTTCCGCTCTTATCCGGGGCAGATATTTTTTTAGACAGCTAAATAATTTTCTTAAGGTCAAAAAATGGTCTGGTTTTACGCAATTTTAAAAAAATCCTTACAATTTTTTAAAACGAGCTAACGAAACCAAATAAGCGGGACAATTTTGTTTCAATCAAGTACTTTTGCCGAAAAAAACTCGCCCATTGGCTGCACATTTATTTCTAATTCAAATTTCATTCATACAGCCGCTATACGGAAATGTCGTTTTTCCCTTCTCTTCGGACTCTTTATGAACGACTGCAGCTTAATTTTCGTAAACTTTTTTTTATACTCTTTCTCGTAAGAATTTTTTGACTTGAAAACACTAAAAATTCTTGCATTTAATTATAATGGAAATCATCTCTCTTAATAAAAAAAAAAATAATAAATAACAAAAGGATAAACTTCAAAAACCAATGATGTGCTTCTCTGTTCACATTAGTAAATTATTTTTATCCACAATTTGTGTGAAGATAATAGTAATTTCATAGCATAAAATATTTGCAAAAAGACGTGGCCTCTCTTGCTAATCAATTTTAACCTTGTAATGGTCCACTGTGCAGCCACTCGCCTCGCTGCATGCAGTGATGTCAGAGAAACTTTCATTTTACAAAAATCAACCCAAAAAAATACGAAAATTAAGCTGCACTCGTTCAAAAAGTGTCCGAAAAGAAGGCAGGTAAAAACGAAATTTTCGCATAGCGACAGTATCAATTAAATTTGAATTGGAAATAAATGTGGAGTCAATGGACGTGTTTTTTTGCTAAAAGTACTTGATTCAAACAAAATTTTCCCTCTTATCTGGTTTCGTTAGCTCCTTTTACAAAATTGTATGAATTTTTTGAAAATTGCCTTAAACCACACTATTTTTTCACCTTAAGAAAATTATGTAGCTGTCTAAAAATAAAATAGCGACCCCGGATAAGCGGGAAAATTTTGTTTAAATCAAGTGCTTTGAACCGAGAAATCAATGTAGATATTCGCTGATACGTAACTTTGAAAAAAGTACTTGAAAGGCGCTTTAGTTACGAAATTAGCAAAAAAGGTGTAAAAAAACCTTTGAACCTGTTTTATTTTAACAGAGCTCGACGAAGTATTTCCATTTTTGTTCAAAACGTCCCTATTTATGTTCTACTCAAAGATCCTGCAAAGGTCTGAGACGTTGATGAAAATTTTATTGAACTCCCGTTCAGGCATACCGTGCCAATCTTTCATATAAGTGCAACCATATTTTACGGATAAACAGCAGTTGCTTAAACTACCTATGAAAGAGGCAAAATCTCGAATTTTGCATGGAATATCATCAAAACATCAAATTTTCTTTCTAACTTAGAAATATTTGTCTTTTTGTCCTCTGACAACAAAATTTTCATTCCAGTGGCATTTAGTATGAGCCCTAAAAACTTAATTTTCTTCATTGGTTCTAAAACACTTTTATTTTGTTTAATAATAAAACCTAATTTTTCTAATAACTGAATAGTTATTTGGACACTTTTTCTACATTTTTGTTCTCACCTTCGTAAATACCTAGGGGGTCGGATTTAAGCCAAATGGCAGACATTTAAATTCATAGGTATGTCCGGAGATTAAATAATACACATCTTTTAGATTTAAATACGCCATTAAACAGTTTGGCATCATAAGTTCTCTTGCTATAAGAACATCTTCAATTTTGAAGTGCTCAATTGAAATACATTCAATTAAATTTAAGATAAAACAATTATTAAACAATTAAATTTAAGGTTGTATGGATTGAGTGGGAGGTGTGACAAATGGAAATATATAGCCTTTAAGCTATTTTAACGCGACTCTGTCTGAAACATGTTCTTTCCAGACTGATACAAAATTTTTGAGACGGCCTGTTGATGAACTTACCGAAACTTTTACGGATGCTTCTTGTAGGGCGGACCCGTTGATCGAATCAAATTCGGCTTCCGATAACTGAATGGATTCGGCCGATAGATTTTTTTGTCTACCCTCTCGTTCCCATCCGACATTATGGTTCCTGAAGAGGTTGGCCTTTCAAGTTTGTTGGTGCTGTTGGTAGTGACGATCTTGATTGAGATATTTTCCCTTTTTCAAATCGTTTGGTGCTTTTTCCAACGATTTTGCAGTTTTCAGCGTTTTAGCCAGGTCTTCATTAAATAACCACTCATCTGCTTTGGTTGTGATTCAAGTTTCTTTAATCGATGGATTTCAATTCGGAACAATAATCAAACTTCTGGTCAATGTTTCATTCTGTTGGTAATCCACCAACAAGCGTGCGGTATCGCTTAGAGTTGCAATAAGCGGTACTTTATCGACCTCCTCTTTTTTGGAAAATTTTGTCAATAAAGGCCCTAAGGCTGACAAGAAAATAACCACTTTCTGCTGTTTTTCATAATTTTAGCCTTTCTTTTTACTAGAGGTTCCAGAAGAGAGACTTTTACTTCAGCATTGAGCTTCGGAGGCTCAAGCTGCTTGCAATTTTCAGGAATTGCATACTTTTGGAACAACTCCTTGATTTCCTCCTTTGGCAGACTTTTTTCTAAAATTTCGCTCCATTGGACAAGGACATCGTTGAGGATTGGTAGACTTTTTGGGTGTTGAAATCTTGCCTTTTTCCAATGACTTCAAAAAGCTCTGAATCCAGATTTACAGAAAGGTCCTCTGTCTTATTTTCTGAAAGAATAGCGGCTTCTTCTGGTCTTTCTGAATTTCCCTTTTTCTCAATCTTGTTGAGACTTTCTTGTGTATTTATTGGAGATTTAAGCCTTGTTTCCCTTTCAGGTGAATGAAAATCATGAGAGTCACTTCTTGATCCATTCGAAGAAGAGCTAAAGGACTCTCGTGTGCGGTTCACAGTGGGGAAAAATTGACAAATTTCTGTCGACCTCACAATTCTCGATACACCTCGGTAATTTTTTTTTTTAATACTCGGGACAACTCAATATAAATTTCCATTTGCGACCAGGCCATTCCCATATAATAATCCTGCGTAATACTATACCAAAAGTCAAGTATTCAGCGCGTTTATTTCAAAATGTCAGTAAAACAGGTATCCTCTAGAAAAATTAAGTTGATCAAAAATTCAGCAATAAGATTCCAGTATAATTTCATATTCTCAACACACACTTAAAACTAGCACGGCATGTCTGCGACCTGCCATTTATGGGTTAATTGTGAATATTGGCCAAAAAACAGCCAAAATGCATCTAATACTGTAAAAAACGGAATTCTGATAATAACATACAACTTCAAACTCACAAACCCCAAACCTACTTACCCACAATTCACAAAATCCAAATTCACAACCACCAAGCTCACAAACTTCAAACCCCAAGCCCACAAACCCCAAATTCACAAACCTCAAGCCCACAAACTTTAAACCGACAAATCCGAAGCCCACAAACCCCAAGCCTATAAATCCCAAGCCCACACACCCCAAACCTACTGACCCACAAATTCTCAAACATCAAACCCACAAACTTCACACTCACAAACCCCAAGCCCACAAGCCCCAAGCCCAAAAAACACAAATTCACAACCCTCAAGCCAACAAAATTCAATCCCACAAACCCCAAGCCCACAAATCCCAAGCCCACAAACCCCAAGCTCATAAACCTCAAGCCCACAAACCCCCAACCTACTAACCTACAATTCACAAACTCCAAACGGAGTTTGTGGGCTTAGGCTTAGGGCTTGTGAGTTTGAGGTTTGTGGGCTTGGGGTTTGTGGGTTAGTAGGTTTGGGGTTTGTAGGCTTCGGGTTTGTGGGTTAGTAGGTTTGGAGTTTGCGGGCTTGGGATTTGTGGGCTTAGGGCTTATGGGTTAGTAGGCTTATGGTTTATGGACTTCGAGTTTGTGAGTCAGCAGGTTTGGGGGTTTGTGAGCTTGGAGTTTATGGGCTTGTGGTTTGTGGGCTTGGGGTTTGTGGGTTTGAAGTTTGTGGGCTTGAGGTTTGTGAATTTGGGGTTTTTGGTCTTGGGGATTGTGGGTTAGTAGGTTTGGGGTTTGTGGGCTTGGGATTTATGGGCTTGGGTTTTGTGAATTTGGAGTTTGTGAATTATGGGTTAGTAGATTTGAGGTTTGTGGGCTTGGGATATATGAGCTTGGGTTTTGTGGGCTTGGGATTTGTAGGCCTGGGGTTTGTGGGTTTGAATTTTTTGGCTTGGGGTTTGTTAATTTGTGGGTTAGTAGGTTTGTGGTTTGTGGGCTTGGGATTTGTGGGCTTGGGGTTTGTGGCTTTGAAGTTTATGGGCTTGGTGTTTGTGAATGTGTGGGTTAGTAGGTTTGGGGTTTGTGATCTTGGGACTTATAGGCTTGGGGTTTGTGGGCTTGGGATTTGTGGGTTTGAAGTTTGTGGGCTCGAGGTTTGTGAATTTGGGGTTTGTGGGTTAGTAGGTTTGGGGTTTGTGGGCTTGGGTTTTATGGGCTTGGGGTGTGTGTGTTTGAAGTGTGTGGGCTTGGGGTTTGTGAATTTGGAATTTATGGGTTTGGGTTTTTTGGGCTTGGGGTTTGTGATTAAGGAAAACTTGTTCCTTGGTTGAGCAATCTTGAGGTTATACTTACAGTTTTTCCACAAGCGTTGTAGTCCCCGTTCTTTTTCCCGCAACTTTCTTTTTAAATCGTTTAAATCTTTACTTGTCTTTCTCCCTTTTTCATCCTCCAAGTAATAGTTTTTTCTCCATATGTCAACTAGTGTCTCTTCTGTACCACATTCTTTGAGGATTATCTCGTTTCGGACTTTGTCCATCAGTGTTTTCCCGCAGATTGTGCGCAGAGGTCTCATGCCAATTGCGTTTATTTTACTTTTGTCCTTTTCTTGACATGTCCATGTCTCGCTACCGTATAATACAGTCGGCACAAATATAGAATTATGTATGATCATTTTAGATTTTTTGGATATGTTTTTATCCCTGAGAATGAACCCTGCTCTACCGATAACCTTCTTACCCTTATTTATGCGCCTATCTAACTCCCCATATATTTTTCCGTCGTTAGTGAATAGGCTACCCAGATATACGTACTCGTCAACTTGTTCTAATATCTCATCATTTAGGAGAATGTGGCACATTGTTTTCTCACTTTTTCCTTCGAACACCATGACCTTTGTTTTATTTACGTTAATTTTGAGGCCCATGCTCTTCATGCTTATATTAAGTTTATTCAACATTCTTTGCAAGTCCTTGATTGATTCTATCATAACAATCTTGTCATCTGCGAAAGCTAACCCACGTACCTTCACTGTTTCGAATTTCAAAATTGTGCCTTTATTATAAATAAAACTATAAATCCTATCGAAATAGTAAACATACCCGTAGATTCATCTAGGAAATATCTCTAGGCCCGGGTAAAAATATTTGCGCTTGGTTTTGGCTTGAGTGTCTTCGATATGTCTCGAATATGTCTCTAGGACCGTAATAGCTCCGTCTCACCAGCTAGACATTGGAGATACACGGACTTCTCTCGCATTTATGGCTGTAAACTGTGCCAAGCCAAGCACACGAAGACTTGTCTTGATAAATATACCGAATTGCTTTTAAAGAAAATTATATTACCAATTTGTGGCTTTGAAATTTCCCAGGGTCAAAATTACAAGAGTTTTCGTTTGTAAATTTTACTGTCCATTATACTGCGACCTCAATAAACTATGGACCCCACCGGCAGGGCCTGCCATTTCCAGGAATCAGGTAGCTAGGTTAGGACCAAGCAGTTGACATCTGCTAAGGTTTAAAATTTTATAACTTATAAAACTTGTAGTTTGTTAATAACTAATTTTTAAATAAGAAATTCGGAACCTGTCTGTCTAAACAACTGCAGGCATATAAAATTTTCCGTAAAAAGATTAAGACTGTCATTTTCTAGAAGTATCTAGTGAACTGTTGGAAATAGGAAAAAATGGACAACATTTTTAGATTCGTCATCCAAAGAATAATAATTATTGCAGACAAATAAACTTATTACTACATACTAAATAAATACCATAAATATAAATAATATAAACATTTTATAAAGTTTAAAGCGGATTAGTGATGACCCTCAGAGGGTCTGAGACATAAAAATAAGTATGGTTCCGTCTCACGTGCTAGACATACAGAATGACTTGGAATTGCCTTGGATTGGTCTTTACACAAGCCAAACCCAAGCACAAATATTTTTACCCGGGGGTGTTTAAATTTTTTTTTTGAATTTGTTTCTTAACAATTTTTTTTGCGATATTAAAATTTTTTTTTCATTTATGATACTTTATGATACATTATGTTTCAGTATGGAACTTTTAATTGTTTTCCATAATTGTTAAATAAATTCCTAAAAAATATAAATAATATAATTGTTTAAAAAATGACTTGATTTAAACAATTAAAAAAATATACAAAAACACCTTCAGATATGTTAGTGAGGAATCTGCCTATGTCCTTGAAATTTCTTTACTACTGATACTTTTGTTTCTAATGAAGGCACAATGTTTATTAACAATGTAATTGCTTCAAAAATTACATTTTTTTAATGAAAAAAACTGTATTTTTGGTTCAAGAGACAAGTTTTAAATGTATATGCATAGTTAACTTCTGAGTCATAAAATTTATGCTAGCTGAATGTTTAGGAACTTAATGGTGAGAATTTATGAAAAAAAAAAACATCAAAATCCGTCCAAAACTAGAACCTGTGCACATCATAAACAACGCATTGCCATAAATTAAACTTTAATCTGAAGCAGAACGTCGTAGAAAGACAAATCAGAAATGTGCGCAAGTCTAAAAAAAGTAGTAATGGATCGACAAAATTTTCCACCACAATTATTAATCTGTACTTTATATCGTTATAATTTTTTTCTGATATGGATATGTCTATTAATAAGGTGAAAATTAAAAAAAAATTAAACTATGTAAGGAATATAAAATATATGCTATTTTTCTGAGAATCAATCTGTTACTGATATTTTGCAATAATTATACGTTTTTTGTTACGAACGTAAAACTTAATCAAATGCTACAAAATTTGGATAAACCATTATTTGGATACGTACTGATGAATGCCTTGTGTTCACTTTTCCAAGATGTCGAAGTCGACTTCTTGCCAGTTTTGGGGGTCTTCTGGCCAGCTGTGGCGGACGGTGAAAGACTCCCTCATCGCGGTCCATGTAACGTGCGTAGATTTTTAAAAAGTCGCTTTTCTCGAGAATGACTAAAAAGCGCATATTATTACTTTAGCATATGACAAGTTTGCTAATAAACTATTACTGGGAAGAGTATAAATTCAAACAAAAATCTAAAGGGTGTAGGTCCCCCTTATAAAACACAAGAAAAGCGAAGCAGTGACCTCTTCCCATTCTCTTTTTTGTAATGTGATAATAGCATTGCTCAGCACGTACGGATACGTAATAAAGAAAATGACATCTAGCTTCTAGATCTAGAATCATGTGAAAAACACGCTCACGGCTACCGGAAAGAGTCTCTCTGAAGATAAGGATTCTGGTCCTTATACATTGTGCAAGGTACGACCGAGAATGAACGATAAGTAGTTTGCAATCTACTTTTGTTTTTTGGTTTTTTCATTATTTTTTTTATATTGGTCAGATTTTAAAAAACACGCAAAAAATGAGCTGTCTATTGATCGATACTAACAGATTACTTCATCCAATGATAAAACATAACGTATATATAAAGAATTGTATTTTTCTTTGATCCCCTTTATGACTTCATTTTTTTTGCAAATTTCAGCATTCAGATTTTTAAATTAAAAAAGGATGAAAGGAAACATACACATTGCACATACCAAGACCTTCAATTTGAGCCATCGCCGAAAGAAATCAGACTAAAAGAAAAGCTTCCAGCATAAATAACATAAATAACCCACTAATAACAGAAAACAACACTATAACAAAGCCATTTATATGTCTAATGCACATCTACATTTCGAGATATTCAGTTTGCGGGGGCCCCCCCCCCGAAAAAATCGGAAAAAAGGTTCAACCAAAGTGGTTTAAAAATCGAAATGTACTAATTTTTCTTTTTTTTGCCCACTAATAACAAAGAAATATTACTATGCCATAGTCAATTTTATTTTTTTATAGCCATATCTAATGCCCAGACCTTCAATTTGAGTTATTCCCGAAAAATTGGACTACAAGAGC
>CAKNWU010321445.1:0-10168 GCA_932072015.1 Andricus quercustozae
AAAAAATATATCAAAAGAATGTCAAAATTGTTGAAAAACAATGTGGGGGAAAAAATTAAAACTTTATCTAAGAATCTTAAGATGTCTTTTAGTCAATTATTCTAGTAAGGTATTCATCATTTCAGTTGAAAACTCATCTTTTTGATTTAAGAATCAATAATTCCAGTCGAAGATTCATCATTCTAGATGAAAAATCATCACTCTGTTTAAAAATGTAATTATCCTGTTGCAAATTAGTTTTTTTGTTGAAAATTAATATTTTTTTACTGAAAATGTAACTATTCTAATTTAATATTCCATAATTTCGGTTGAAAATTCATGTCTTTGATTGAAAATTAATTTTCTAAACTAAAAATTCAACTATTCATTTCTTGATTGACAATTTATCGTTCTCAGTTAAAAACTCATGTAAGTTTTTGCATCTTTTTGGTTTAAAATTCAACTATTTTAGTTAAAGATTTATATGTTTTTGTTTAGTTGAAAATTCACCATTTTTGGTAGAAAATTAATATTTTTTGTCGACAATTCAAGTACAGTCAACTTTCTTTTATTCTACAGTTCGGTTATTCTACAGTTCGCTTATTTTACACCCCCTATACACGCTTATTCTAATTTGCGCAGTTTCGTGATCTCCCACCACGGTCCCTGTACGGGCTGTACGGCCACGCCCGCATAAGAGGGTGACCAATTAAAAAACAGAGGACCGAAGAGCGGGAAGTCTTGAATTGAATATTTTTTCACGACGTCATGTGAATACGTTTGACGACGTTCGAGAAAATATTATAAGCGTAAAATTCATAAATGTACAATTAGTAATATTTCTCAAGTGTAGAATCTATTTTCTCAGTTATGTTCCATTCTTATATCGATTCACGACCTTTCAGTTTCACGAAATAAAATATCCTAAATGTCAGGTGAGTCGTACTCTAACCTCAAATTTCGGACAGTTGTTTGTATTTCGTGAAACTGAAAGGTCTTCAACCGATAAAAGGACGAAAAAACAGAATTGCGCAAATGCATTCTACACTTGAAACTATTACTATGCAGACCTTTATAACTTACCTTCACATTTCGGAGATTTTCTCCAAAAAGTCGTATGCAGTTGCAGTACCATGTACGAACCTTCCTGACAGCTGACATTTCCAACGATCGACGTCATTCCACAAAACTCACTATTCCGCGAAATATTTGCGTCGTTTTTTTTGTCTATATTTTGACTAACTTTTAGTTGGCAAATTACCGTACGGCAACAAAAACACTATCGCTAACAAAGCCTAACGGACCCCGACTTTTTGAACTGCGCAATAAGCCGGATTTCAATTCACCCGCCTGAACCGTTTCCATAATATTTCGTAATATATGTACTCGACTGAGTACTCATGCACTCGGCCCTTCCGAGGCGAGAGTCCCAACCATCTCTCGCCCTACGCGCTGAGAAACTGTCAGAAACTGTGTGGGCCAGCAGTTCTAGGAAAGTTGAGTGTATTTATTTGTATTATTAGTGATTTCAAATCTCCCGCGCTTTTCAGTATGAAAAAGTTGCATACATTCGATCCATCGATATAAGAACGGGGCAACCAATGAGCGTCGTTGATAAAAATAGACTGCCGAACCGCGATAGAGAGGTGGGGGCCCCTCCAGTCTTAGATTATCCGAACGCAAACGTTTCAAGGCCAGTAGAATAAAAGAAAGTTCACTGTAATACGTACTTAGATAAGCCATTGAGTTTTAGAATTTTGAAGTTAAAAAGAATAGAATTCATTAAAAATATAAATAAAATGTAAAATAATTGACGTCAAGATTACTATGACATTTATAGATAAAAAGCCCTCGTATGCCCCAATATGAGTACAAATCCCCGAGTTTTTCATTTTTTTACAAAAGATTGAATTGTCGTTTAGAATCAATTAAAGTTTAAATGATTCACAACTGGGTATGTCCCAGGTTACGAGAAATTCTCGTAAAATAAACCCTTATTCCATTTCTCTTACACATTCCGAGTCTAGAACAAACTGATACGCTGGGTTATTTGTTTAAATAAATCATTTATATCAATTTTTATTATTTTAATGTTGAAATTCATGTTTGTAGCTTAATAACAAAAAAATTAATTAACCTTAAAAATCTCTGATTATTGGAAATGAAAGACTAACTCAGAAACTATCGATTGGCGTAAGAATATGAAAATCGATTTTTTCCGCACATGCTACACACACCTAATGTATATGATAAATGCAATATGCACATAGTGTCAATCATTTCAGATTACGAATAACATTAATCAATGCTATTCACTTAGTGAAACCATTTTCTTTAGATTGGCTTTGAGGGTAATTGTCCCTACCATCTAGTTGGTTGAACTCAGCACTTCACTCAAGATTGTTGAAATTGTTAATAGAATTAGATACTCCTATTTCCACTTGCACATATCGTTTTTCGAGTATTATTTATTTACGCTCTGTACCTCAGAGCTCTTCAGTGTATTTTAAAGAAGCTACAACCTCTGTAAAAAATTATACTCTTAGACTTTCACAGATTTTGGCCACGCGTTTGAAATTCTGAAGACGTTCTCATTTATTATTATCAATTAACGAGAATAGCGAATTCATCAGCCTGAAGCGATTGGCCTTCGTTTTCCTTCAAGAATCTTGATGGTCTTGACACTCTTATAGTGGCTGTAACCGATAACTTCGTTATTCTTACTGCTTTAGTTTAAAATTTAAGAATCTTAAATTAGATTCAAATCAAATTCAAAATCCCATTTAACGTCCAACACTCAAGTCAATGTATAAATTCCTGAAAATAAATCAAGAATCTTACAATAAAATTTGGACAAACAACACAAAATGCTCCTATTGCAATTCCTGAAAACAAAATAATAATTTGTTTCTTTGGACAAAAATAAAAGAGAGGAAAGAGAAATGAGAAGGCAACCAACCAAATCCCCTTCCTTCTCTTTTTTATTTCTTTCGTCTTTTTTATTTTTATTACTTTGAAATCACAATAAGAAAGCATGGATAATATTCACCAACGTTTCGGTACTCACACAGCACCCCCAAGACGAAAGAAATAAAAAAGAGAAGGAAGGGAATTTGGTTGGTTGCATTCTCATTTTTCTTTCATCTTTTTTATTTTTGTCCAAAGAAACAAATTTTTATTTTGTTTTCAGGAATTGCAATAGGAGCATTTTATGGTGTTTGTCCAAATTGTATCGTAAGATTCTTGGATTATTTTCAGGAATTTATACATTGCTTTGGTTTATTTAAAAAATCAATCAGTAATTCAGATGACGTTTGTTATTGATTAGACTTGATATACGAGTATAAGCAATATCAGTTGATGCTTCAACAGTTCCCTTTCCGCCCAGTCATTCGGTCTTTCCATCAAAAAATACTGCAGCGCTTATATTATTATTAATGGTGAGCAATGCTCACAGTCGAATGTGTATCTACTAAAAAAAGTAATGTCGTACTCGTGCACTTCTTGAATTAATTTAATCTCGATCTAACCATTACTGATATCAGTATTTACGTGTCGTAAAAATTGGTCACTCGCAACTCTAGTATACAGACATATATTTTCAAGAAAATTCTCTTTACTATTGTTCGCGATAAACGCGAGGTGGGTACTCCAAACTGAGGTAATATTTCCGTGGTGAATCGTAGAAATCTCCGGCAGACTCCGCTAGAGCCACCGAAAAAGCGATATTCCGCAATTAACCCGTAGCAGGCACACTGGTGCGAATCAGCACCAAAGAAAATGTCAATGTTGTAGAATTCAAAGGGAAATAAATGCAAGGTCTTTCCCCCACTACGTTAAATATGCCTGACCTCTACTCCGTTGGATAGCTAGCCACCGTCGGCCAGTTGCTTATAGGAAAAAATCTCAGCTTTCTTTTAAAACTAGTTTGAAGAATAAAAAGGTGTCTAAAATTGAAAAAAAGTCAAATTTCTTTTTGATTTGCAAAAATTGGGGTCAAATTTTGACATTTTTTAAAAATCGTTATAGCCTCCAGAAAGTTTGTGAAACAATCTATCAAAAACATTTATAGGAAAAAAAGATACAAATGTTACAAAGTAAGGCTTTTCCTAAAAAATTAAAAAATTGTACCGCCTCCACTTTGATAAATAATTATCAAAATGTATTCATTTTTGATGTGAAGAGAACTATCTAATAGGACTACAATTGGGTCAAGTTTCAGCCCGATCGGACAACTTTCATTTTTGAGGTGGGTACACTTCAGAAATTATGCCCCTAACTAAAGTAGGATTGACATAAAGAATTACTTATTTATATTTTAAACACTACAAAAATTTATTGTAAAGCTATAAATTTAAGTAAATGTTTTCGTCTGTTGGAAATGATAGCTGCTCATCTAATGACGGTGATGATAAATTTGCTGTTTCGGAAAATGAATGGATTGACAAGGAATCAAATTATGAAGAGAAAGGCGAAGATAAACCTACTGAAGACTGTAAAATATGTTTGTTGTGTCTCATTTATTGTGAATGTATGAATAAACCTCGAAATAAACAAACTTCCATTAAGTCAATCTTTCATTTCTTCTATTTTTTCAACTGGAGCAATACCCACCTTTAAAAAATATTATATTATTTATTATTAAAATTAAATATTGTTTCTATTAAAGCTTGTAATCTCACCAATAATTTGTATTAACTTCGATTTAGTTATTTTGCGTCTTTAAAAAATAGCATCATAAAGTAAAAAAAAAATATATTTTCCAAAACTTCCTTTCAAAAATTAATGTTTGATCAAAATAGTGAAATTTTTTCAAAATTTGCATAACACTATTCGATTGTGCATAAAATTTTACATGGGAACGCATAATTAATTTTTACATTATCTATAATTTTCACGGAGATAACGAGCTTCGAAACGGAAAATCCCGATTCGCACCAGTGTGCCTATAGAGAGCGCGTGAATGGAGAAAATGCGCCTTGCTCTGTTCAATCATTCCTTTTAATTTTTCGTGCCACGTGCTTCTCAAACAGTTTCACTTTTTCGATTGTTTTACCCACGAAGTAGTATGAGAAGGCTAAACTCCATACTTTCGAATTTGCCAAAAGTGACAAGCTCGAAGAAATACAACCCATTCTAAGGATAAATCGCGTGCGCACATCTATCTCGTTCTTTTTCCAGAAAATGTTAGAGTGTGAAAGGTCTCAAGTCACATTTCAACAAAGAAGTAAGATATTGAGGTTAAATACCGGCGTCCAATTTCTCATTTATTCATGTTTTTTCGGGTTGTTTAGTTAAATGTTTTTTTTTTTGTAATTTTGGGCATTGAGTGTTTCTCTTTGGAGAAAAGTGGTAAGTACGACATACAAATAATTAAATATTGCATCAAAATGTGTCAAAATGTTGTGAGTACACTGAAAAAAATGGTTAGTTGTGACAAGAAGCTCTTTATTAGTAGAGATGGTATTAGCTGCGACAATTATCTTGATGGTAAAAATAACTAACCAGTTTAGTGTGGCAAAAAGTCGCCGTTAGTAATCCTGCGTAGGTTATATTAGTAACGATAGTAATTCTAGCTACAACAAATAAAGTATTCCCATTTACCACCAATTTATTTTCCAAGAAATAAAAGTAGTAAAAGTTACAAGTTTCCCTCCTTGTTGACATTGGCAGAACTGAAACCTGAGCAGTGCTGCCAAAATTCGCACCGAAATATCGTGTCATTTTCTCGATCGTCGCCATTTTCATCTCGAGGGCCCAACGGTGAAGCCATTTTGTCTGATATTTTTTACACATAATCTAAAGATCCAGATAGCGAACGTGCGGGGCACGTTAATCGCACGGCATGCGAGGCACGCGGTGCGTGCAGGGTGCGAGGCATATGCGTCGGATTTAGTGAGGGTGCCGTACGTGCGAGGCATAAGCCTCGCACTTTGTGATGAGCATGGTGTGCGACGTGTATGCGTCGCACTTTACTGGCACGCGGTGAGTCTCACGTCCTGCGGATTTTTTTAGTAATAAATTAACAGTATAAATGAACAAATTAAAAATATTTTCATGGGCTAAAACTGTTAATAGTAATAATGCATAGGGCAGAAATTTATTTTTTTGTATCTTCCTAAAAAATAAGTTTTCATTAACTCATAAAGAATGAAAAACTATTTTGGAAATTAGTGTTTATTTTTTAATATCTATTTAATAAAATATTAAAGTCAATATGAAAAAAATTATGGATTTTATTATTTTATTAAATAGTTTTTTTTTTAATTTTCCCTCCAGTCACCGACGCCATGTTGATTTAACCTCAGTATGAGCGGGCGGCCAACGGACCGAACCCGTCACCAACCTGGTACTTTACTGACGGTGGGTAACGTCGCGGTTTCTTGATTTTTAATTGTGCTGTAGTTATACTTATTATAAGTTTTCTTAGTACGCGATACCAACGGATATTTCTGGAGAATTTCAAAAATGTAATTGATAGAAAAAATGCCAGAGATATTATTCCACTCCCTGTTCGGTTTATTTCTATGGTAAGTTAATAAACAAATTATAATATAACCTCAATTCTATTGTTCATACTAGAACATGAGAATGAAAACTCAGTAAAGACCATTTGAATTTGGCTCGAAAAATCATATTATTGTTATTATTTATGATCTCGCATTTTACCCGCATACGTGCGACTCGAACGCCGTGCGAGACCTATGCGACCACATGGAAGACACATTAGCGTGGTGATATGAACTCACGTAATGCGGCCTTATCCACACGCGTGCGACCCATAATTCTCGCACTGAGTACGCAATTTCTTATCTAGGGAGTATCAAGAATCTCGCTAAAGTTCGATTTTTTCGAGAAAAAAAATTATATTTTTTATGCAAAAATTAAAAGAAAGAAATTTTCGTCGATAGCATCGTTGTATGAATGTATTCTACTATTCACCCATTATGAGTCAAATCTACAGGTAATGAAACACCCACTGTGACGAACACTGATTTATTCAGGGGCGGACACACCGTATATTGTATACGAAAACTAGGGGCCGCTACCCAAATAAGTAGGTGAATTCTCAAAATGTTGGGTTGGTGTATGTGTTTGGGGGTGGATAAAATCATTAAGTGCAGACTGTGAAATAAAACTGTAAACAATATAATGTCTTATAATCAATTTGCCCTCGAATTCATGCATGCAATATTCATGCCGAATCAGTGTAACTGTACAATTTTCGGCAACTTACTCCGTAACTAGACTTTCTTACATTAAATGACAATATACAACATCTCTGTATAAAAAGACAGATTATAATCTGTGTCAACCAATTTCCTCCGAAAAATAACAGATTTATTCGCATTGTACACAAACTTTGCATGTTTGCACAAGTCAGCTTCTTATTATACAAAAGTAATACTCTTCTTGCTTAAACATTAAAAAGTTTGGCTTAAAATTCATTTATTTCGTTTCAAATTCGTGTTTTTCGTTTAAAAATTGAAATATTCAGTTGGAAAATCATGTATTTTGTTAAAAATTGGTCTTTGTGGGTACAAAATTAACCCTGTCGGTTGCAAATTCAACTATACTCGGTTCAATGTAGAACTACTTCGTTAAAAATGATTATTTTCAGTAAATGATCATTTTTCATTTTGCCCAAAAGTAACATTGTGAAGTAAAACATCAGTCGCAAAACGACTGACAGTTCTTGTTTTGGACAAAATCACGTACAAGTGTACATAGAATACAGTCAAATTAGCTAATAGAAGGCCATTTAAACAAAAAATTAGCAGCTGTTCCTATTTATTTCAACAAATACACGTGTTCTAAATGTTTTTATGAGGAAAAGAGGCGCAGTTAAATTTCATATTCCAATATATGTTTGAAAAATTAAAATTTGAATCCTTTTTGTACAACCCTACTAAAAAAAAGTCAGGAATCGTCACACATGGTCAGAAGTTCTGATGATTCCTGAACATCCTGACGAGTCTGACTATTTCTGAAGATATATATAAAGTTAAAAATTCAGAATCTATGGGTTTCGACGATTTCAGATACCTAAAAATTTTCCTAGCAACTTTAAAATTAGGATAAATATAATGTACCTTGTAAAGAGAGAGAGATACGTCAAAACGGACAACATTTTCAGATTCACCTTCAGAGTCATTTAATATATGAATATTAATAAGTAAATATAGGTATAAAGAGAATATGCATAAAGAAAGAGAAACAAATAATATAAATAACCTGGGAAATATAAAAGGGATTAGGTTTTATGGCATTCTATTCTTGGACCCATAATAAAAGTATTGTCCTTCGAACCCAAGCTCTGACGATTTCTGAACATTTCTCATGAATTCTGACTTTTCCTGACGATTTCTGTCGAGAAAATTAACAAAAGTGGCCAGAAATTGTCAAAATTCCTGACTTTTTTTCTGACGATTCCAGAATTTTTTTTAGTAGGGAAGCTCTCAGGTTCAAGAAAATTCTATAATCGGTTATTGCAGACAGCCCCTGAGTTGCGTAAACATGCAAAGTTTGTGAGCAATGAGAATAAATCTGTTATTTTTCGGATGAAATTGAGCGACACAGATTACACAGGACCACAAAATCTAAACCCTTGCAACACGGACCAGACTAGGTGGGTTTTATATTTGCGGGGTCGCTGAATTCAAATCCGTTATCCGTTTGGTCCCATCAGGTGGGGGTCAAGATCTGTTCAAGGCCAAACTTAAAAAATTAATCGCTAACCAATTAAGTCAGGGTACATATAGGTTTTCGGGGTCGCTGAATTCAAATCCATGGTTGGTTTGTTTTGACCTTTGACCCTGACCTGATGGGACCAAAGGAACGACGGATTCGAATTCAGCGACCCCGAAAACCTATAGGTATCCTGACTTGTTTGGTTAGCGATGAATTTGGTAGGCTTGACCTTGAATTGACCTTAACTCTGACCTGATGGTACCATACGGACAGCGGATTCGAATTCAGCGACCCCGGAAACCTATAAGTACCCTGACTTATTTGGCTAGCGATGAATTTTTTAAGGTTGACCTTGAATTGACCTTGAACTTGAACTGATGGGACCAAACGGATAACGGATTTAAATTCAGCGACCCGGAAAACCTATATGTACCCTGACTTAATTGGTTAGCGATGAATTTTGTAAGTTTGTCCTTGAACTGACCTTGACAACGGATTCTAATTCAGCGACCCCGAAAACCTATAGGCAACCTGACTTATTTCATTAGCGATACATTTTGTAGGGTTGATCTGGAATTGACCTTGACCTTGACCTGATGGGACCAAACGAACAACGGGTTTAAATTCAGCGACCCCGAGAAACTATCGGTACCCTCACTTAATTGGTTAACGATGAATTTGGGAAGTTTGACCTTGAACTGACCTTGACCATGGCCGGATGGGACCAACCGGACAACGGATTTGAATTCAGCGACCCCGAAAGTATAAGACCCACCTAGTCTGGTCCATGTTGCAAGGGTTTAGATTTTGTGGTCCTGTGTTATATGATATCATGCACGTTTGCATAATCTGCCTTATACAGAGATCTTGTATATTGTCATTTAATGTAAGAAAGTCTACTTACGGAGTAAGTTGCCGAAAATTGTACAGTTACACTGATTCGGCATGAATATTGCATGCATGAATTCGAGGGCGAATTGATTATAAGACATTATATTGTTTACAGTTTTATTTCACAGTCTGCATTTAATGATATTATCCACGCCCAACCACCTACACCAACCCAACCTTTTGGGAATTCACCCAGTGATTTGGGTATTGGCCCCTAGTTTTCTTTTTCGGTGTGTTCGTCCCTGAATGAAGTCGAGGAAAATTTATTTGTTTTAATTTTTGCAAGAAAAATAGAATTTTTTCGAAAAAAAGCGGCCTTTACCCAGAGTCCTTATACTCTTTAGACTATATATACTAAAAATTAGACAAAATGGCTTCACCGTTTTACACTCGATTTCTAGGGCCCCTAAGTGCGCCTAGGGCGCACGTCTCACGGAAAAAAGTGGATAGTCAGATTCACTTTCATGCATAGTTAACTTGAAGTTTACTTGTTCACATTGTACAAGAAACAATTAAAATGGTTCTGATACTGTATGAGATAGTTACCTCAAAATATACAAACCCTAAAGTCAGCATTACTACTTCAAATAGTAAAAAGAAAGATTAC
>CAKNWU010321468.1:3519-15213 GCA_932072015.1 Andricus quercustozae
ATGCTTGCCATCCCGGTATTACTCTATTCATTTGGAGTGGTTCCATGGACGAAGGACGAGCTCAGATCCCTCGATATCGTGTCCCGAAAGGTTATGCACATGAAAAAAAGCATGCACCTTAAATCTTCTGTTCCGCGACTTTACATCTCACGCCGTCAAGGTGGTCGCGGAATACACGTAGAAGAAGATGCACGGCATCTTCCACAGAAATGTGGACGATCTGTCGATGTTGTATGAGCTAACGTTTGCTTTCCTTAACCAGTTAACTGGTAATGACGCATATATGCGCATAAAAAATCCGTGACAAAACTGGTAATGATGCATATATGCGCACTTGGAATAACTGACACAAAAATCAATGGATTTTGATAAAAATTGGTATGCCGTAGTTTTTATAGACGCTGATGACGAATCCGGGGTCAAAATTGAGAAATTCAAAATGAAGGATCCAATATGGCGGACTAAAATGCAAAAGTCACGTGATTTGAATAAAAGTCAGTACTAAGTGATTTTTTTTATCGCTGATGACGAATCCGGGGTCAAAATTGAAAAATTAAAAATAGCTGATAATATAGTAGAATAGTCATCAGCGACTTAATAAACTCTTTAGTACTGCTTTTTGTTCAAGTCACGTGATTTTTGCATTTTAGTCCGCCATATTGTATCCACGATATTGGATTACTCATTTTGAATTTCTCACTTTCGATCCCGGATTCGTCACCAGCGTTCTAAAAAACCCCTTAGGAAATTAGCTTTCATGATAAATACGGAATTATTTGCTTCTACCAGTTTTGGCACATAACGTCGATTTCGAGCCTACCAGTTAACTGTTTAAATCACCCGGATTGAAGTCGGGCTCGGAGGGTTCGATTTTGGCATGCCACGACGGTGTCATTTCCACTCTAGCATACCGTCGCCACATTTTGAGCCAAGACATTCCCGATGATAGCTGCAGAGCGTGTCATGCACATCCCCAGCATCTAGAACACATACTATCTGGTTTTCCAATTCATGCGGGAACGACCTACATCCAAAGGCACAATGCGGCACTAAGAGTCCTTTATTACCATCTTTGTCACTCTTACGGCATCAGCCCAAATACCGCTCCGCTAAACGCTCCTAGGAAAAAGAGTTAATTGTCGCACTCGAGGCCTGATATTGTTCTTCTTGACTTCGAGAAACGAGCCATTTTCGTTATCGAATTTTCGGAAACAGATGACAAAAACATCATAGCCAAGGGGAGTGAAAAGAAAGAGAGGTATAAAGAACATATAAGGGAGTTGCGACGGCTTTACCCGCAATATTCCGTTAAGTTAATCGTCTTGATCATCGGTGCTCTTGGAGGTGCCACAGTTTCACTGGTTAATAGCCTGAAAAGAATCCCTGCGTGTCAAGAATGTGTTAGGACACTTGCGGGGAAAATGTAGAAAGCGCTCGCCATTGGGTCGTTCCGTGTCCTCATGGTGCACAAGAATTTTTCCGGATCATCCTATTGAATTCCTCACAGACTGTAACCACCTATCTCACGGTGAGAGACGTGGTTACACCTGAAATTTTACCGCGATTTCGATGCGAGCGGGTGCAATTTTTCAGAATAGCACCTTTGGAATAGAACTGAAGGGCCTATGACAAAGCCACCGAATGCGTCCTCGGGTTGCAAGCAGAGGGTCCCTGTACCAAGGGTTTCTGCTGAATATGGTTACAATAATTAATAAGCAGTCGCGGACAATTGCCCAGGGATGGTCCCCAGGAAGAACCCCTAAACAGAGGCGTAACAACCGTGTCGAAAGAGTATGCAGCCTTATCCTTGCATGCGGGGCTCTACAAGGATGGATGAACCCTTTCCCTAGCTGCTCGTGGGATCAATAATGGCACCTCGTAAACACCGAAAAGTTGTAAATGCGGTTCAAAACGATCGAACGCGCAGAGCACCCGACAATGGGTCGTCTAACAATGCCAATAATCATAGAGTTCGGGCTGCTGAAAATAATTTAGATGGAAGCACAACGAAGCACCAGCAAAACGCCCACATTGAGTAGACGAATCAACTCAAGGATGACTTTCTAGAATGCTACGATGCCAGCATTACCCTGTTCACCGAGGCTTTATGGTGCGTATGCATACTATGTGGTGCCAAAAACCCCCAGAGCTTCAACACGTTTCGATTCAATCGTTGCGAAATCGTTTGAAAAATGGATATGTACGCGGAGCGCTTCCGCAACCGCTGCTTTATCCAGCTGCAGCCGAAGATGAGGAAGCGACATTAAGACCAACCGCGGAAAGCAGGCTGAAATGGATGCCTCACTTCATGGCGAAATCTCGCAAGAGTCCGACCTCTGGCGCATCAATTGCTCAGTTTATGGCGCTGCGAGAGCATTGGCTGATTCAAATCGAAGGCTCAAACCGACGATGGTTCAAAAGACCAAAAGACGCTTGCATCACCTGAACAAGAAGATGGGATGGGCAAGACAGATTGCGTCCCGTGTTCAATGTGTGATTGATTACATAACATCTAGTAGGCCGTTCACAGAAAGGGTTCGAAAGTTCGCCCAAGAACTGAGGATCTTGAATCACACACAATACAAGTCAAAGCTGCTGACAATCAAGCAGCATATTGTTGACAAAATATGGCCGTTATCTGACGCAAGTAGGAGAATACCCTGCTTCTGTCAAAAATCAACCCACGCCGAACGAGATAGAGACTTTTTGGAGAGATGTATACAAGATCCCGAAAACACTAAAATTGAAGGAAGATACTGACAATATCATCCGCTTCAAGGAATTTTGCAAAAACCTCATATTTAAAGTCGGAAACGCCCATTCCGCAGTGTCTGGTGTTAGGACGCACTGTACTCGTACCGAAAAAAGGCAATTTGTCCAACCCAAAGAATTACAGGCCAATAACTTGTTTGAACACTCTGTATACGATCTTTACAGCTGTTATAACAAATTTTCAGATCTTTATTGGTTGAAATAATTTTGTCTTATCATTTTTTTCGTCTCATGTGTGGTTTTTTCAAAAGTTTGATTTTTTAATTTTCAATGTTATTTTTCGAAAAGAAAACAAGAACTGCGTGTCCTATGAAAAAATTATTCATCACAAACTTTTAGCTCTCCTTTGGGTGAGGAACTGATTTTCATCTATTGTTTTCATGGCTTGTTTCGTTCTTTCAAAAATTGGATTATTTTAATTTTAATTTTATTTTTTAAGATTAACGCAAAAACTACGCATCGTATCAAAAAATGATTATTAACTAATGTGTAGCCCCTTTATGAGCAAACAAATTTTGTTGAATTATTTTTTTGTAGATTGTGTCGTTTATCCAAAAATTTAATTTAGTTATTTTTGATACTGTTTTTCACAAACCAAACAAAAAATAGGCATCCCATCAAAAAGTAATTCCTAACTAATTTGTAGATAATTTTTTAATGCTGAACTTTCGTTAATTCATATTTTTCTGTATCTTGAAGGGCTTGCCCGGAAAATGGAATTTACGATTATATTTTTTGTGCGATCAAAATTTGAATTTTTGATTTTTCGAGAAAATTCAAAAAGTTATTATGACATTTTTGTAGGTTATTTAAAAAGAAAAAGGTTTTTCTTATCAAGACAATTTTTCATATCGTGCATTAGTTTATTTTTTATCGAAATTGAATTCTCATCCAAAATGTCTGGCTAACGAACCTCACCTTCAGTTTAATATAGCAAAAGAGTTTATATAACGAAATCTAATCCAATATTTAAATTCTTTCAAAAGTTATCGTGCTCACAGACTAAAAATCTACAGCCACAGAAACGCACATGCATACACATACGCCAAGGCAGACAAACACTTTACACAAATCTAATACCTTCTGTGATGAGAATGCAATAATTTGTAATTGGAAAATGTACGCAGTAAGACAAGAGATTTGAGGTTGAATATCTTCAAACTGAAGACTGGAGGATGAAACATATTTTAATTTTTAAACTTTCAAATCTATAATAATTACACGGCCTTTTTAAGTCACCATAAAACAAATTTTCTGTAGCTTTAGTTAACATAAAATTGAGCTAGCTTTTTATCATCCAAAGATCGAAGGTTGCCATCTACATGGCACACAAATTCTGAAGATTATCCACCTTGCTCTCAATATTTGACTTCGCTAATGTATGAATTTGCCAAATGCATTTCATGTATCAGAAACCCCATGTTAAAAAATCGTCAGCCTTAGACAAAAGAGAATACCTGAAGAAAAAAACATATATTTCAAAATATTTCAGGATGGCCACTAAATTCTACAAAACAAATTCCTGGTAATTTTCCGGTTTTCTTCTGGTTCAAACAAAATATTTACCGATGAATTCTTTACACCTAGAGAAGAAAAATTTGGCTAATTACTCATTTTTAATTTTAATTAAAGAAGCCCTAGTATATACTTGACGCAACCAGAAGGTGGTATCGTAAAACTTGTAAACAGGCTACGTCACTTCAAAGTGAAAAAGAAGCAAGATTATTTGCACTCTTAGTGTACTTCACCTTCATTTGTTCACGTAAAAAATAATACCACAGAAAAATCACGAAATTCGATTCAACATACCAAGAAACTCTGTTACGGAAGTCTTCCAATTTAGAATCATTCAAACAAAAAATTTAAACATTTGAAAGGACCCTGCACCAAATACATGGTAAAAAAGGTCCCGGTGGAATTTTCAATGTTTTTGATATTTTTTAGTTTAAGCTCTCCTGATCACGGACGAACAATGCAATGTAATCGCTTTGGACGTGATAAGCGCTAAGCTTTCAAGTGATACGCTAAGCGTTTAGGGAACGCTCAAAGCGTTCATATAATTGCACGTCATCGAGCTTCAAACGCGAAATTTGGTTTCTATTATGAAGAGGCCTTTGGTTGTCTGAATCAGTGATACAAATAGCTAATTCACAAACGCATGACAAACTCTACTTTTGTTTGAAAGATTGCATCCTAAGTTCGTCGCAAAGCGCTCAAATGGAATGGCCAGACAAAATAATCGATAACCAGCATTGCAATTTGGCGCTGATCAACCAGTTTGTGTTAAGCGCTCTAAAGCACCATTTACAGAATTCTCCTTTTCTGCCAACGCTTCCATCCTACCTTCAAGGCTAAACGTTTAATAAAAGCACTCAGAGAACAAAATAAACTCCCAGCGTTGCGTTTTGGTTTTGATTCGCCAGTTTTAATCAAGCAGTCTAAAACACCTTATAAGGAATACTTATCTTGTTCTTACGCTCCAGCTTTAACTTGAACGCTAGGTGGTTAAGAAATCGCCCCGACAACAAAATCAAGTCCAAACGTTGTTTTTTGGCGCTGCATAGCCAGTTCAAGTCCGCAATAATTACTTGATTACGAAAACAGCAACGTTGGGGGTTTATTTTGTGATAAACTTACGTACTTACTTTTGATGCTTAGCGTTGAAGTTGAAGCCGGAGCGTTGGTACTTTAGAGTGTCTGACTTAAAGTGGTTGATCAGTGCCCTATTGCAACGTTGGTGAATTAGCTATTTGTCTCACCGATTCAGGCACCTAAGCGCCTCTTGATAATAGAAATCGAATTTCGCGTTTGAAGCTCAATAACACGCAAATATATTAACACTTTATGCGTTGTCTAAGAGCTTAGCGCATCGCTTTGAAATCGCCGTAGCGCAAAAACTGTTTATAATTTGCGATTTTGCCATAAGGATTTTTTGATCAGGAGAGTATAAACTAAAAAATATCAAAAACTTTTAAAATTCAACCGGGACCTTTTTACATTCTCATCATAATGAGAAGGTATTGATTTAATGTGAAAAATGTCTTTCGTGGATTCCATCAAATGTCGACGTTTTGAGGCATCCTGAGTCAGAAAAATAGTTTTTACGTCGGTGTCTGTCTTTCTGTCGTTGTGGTCGTCGTGGTCGTCGTCGTCTGTATATCGGACAACTTTTGAAAGACTAATCGGATGGGATTTTGCTTTGGCACACATTTTCAGGGACCAAAAAGAACGATCGGGTTCGTTAACCAGCCTTTTTGGATAGCAATTCAAAAAGATAGAGCATTTTCAAAAATTTTCAGACCATTTTTTCCAAAATTTAGTAATTCCATGGATGGCTATCCGTAGTACTAAAAAATTGAAACAATTTATCCCTACGACTTTTTTCGATCAACGGAAAATTGTCATAGTTATAGCATTTTCAAAATCCACCCAAAAAAAACGAAAATTAACATTTTAAGCAAAATAAAGCAGGATATGGAAAAAGTCAAGAGAAGAAAAGTGGTACTTTTTGATAGCCCTACAAGATTATCATGACGAGTTTTTGATTTTTTTTAAAACATGAATATTTAAATTTTTTTCGCACAAAAAATAATTAATTATTACATTCTCAGCATAATTTGAAGGTATGGATTTTTTGTGAAAAATGAGTTTCGTGGATTCCATCAAATGTCGTTGTTTGAGGCACCCTGAGTCATAAAAAATAGCTTTTACTTCGGTGTCTTTCTGTCTGTCGTCGTTGTCGTCGTTTGTATACCGGACAACTTTTGAAAGAATATCCAAACAACCTTTTGAATTTGCTAGAAAAATCGAAAATTGTAATTTTTATCGCATAAAAAATAATAAACAATCAACAATTCGATTTTGCGGTCAAACTATGCAAGGTGCCGAAAAAAATAAATCAACAAAAATTGTTACCCCAAAAAGGAGCTACAAATTTTTTATGAATATGAATAGACAAAAGTTGCTCTTCTGAAAAAGATTGAAAACTCATCAAAATTTGTCATTATCAATATTTGTATATGACGCGTAGTTTTAATGTTAATCGTAAACGATAACATTCAAAGTAAAAGAATTAAATTGTTTGAAAAGCGACACAAGGTACGAAAAAAAATTAATCGACAAAACTTGCTCATCCAAAAAGGATCTACAAATTTGGCATCAGTAATTATTAGATAGGATGAGTAGACTTTCTTTTAGTCGTAAAAATAAGATTAAAAATATAACAAATACATTTTTGGAAAACGACACAAGAGACGACAAAAATGACAAAAAAAGTTGTTCTACCAAAAAATATGATCAAATATGTTATAAACTCTTGTTGTAAAAATATATTAAAAATAAAAAAAATAACTTTTTGGAAAAAGGAGACAAGCTACAATAACACTTTATTTAACAAAATTTGTCGCCTAAATTATATCCACAAATGTTCTTGGAACCACCTTACGCTATGATGCGTATTTTTAGTTCAAATCGAGAAAAATAACATTCAAAATAAATAAAAATTATGGAAAGACGACACAAGTTGCAATTAAATGTTTAGTAACATTTGTTTTTTTTAAATAGGATACGCTTTTTTCAAATTATAAGAACACGCCAATGAAAATACGTATGTTTCAATGCCAAAGCAAGTTATGAATTGTAATAAGATCAATTTATTGTAATGGTACATTTTTCAGGGTATCTGAGAATAAAATGTAATGCAAAAGAAGAAATGAATATTAAAGAATCATAAAAAATAAAATGTGTACATTATTTTGCAATATCTGAATAAGCAGCCCCAGACCGAGGGAGATAAATAACTATAATATACATTTGATATAATAAAGTTGAAAAGAATGTAGAAAAGTTAGCATTTTCGATAACATCGAGTGCGGAGCACGAGACGCGTGATGAGAATGTGTTCGTTAAAGCCGAAGGTGCTTTAACAAAAGAGAATTCATAATCACCAAATTACAGTTGTTGATGCTTTGACCTTTAATTTTAAAAGGCCTGCGTAGAAATGTGGGGCCCTTTGTCAATTTCAGAGTGAAAATAGTCATTTATAATTTATAGGGAAGGAGCATTATCTAATTTATATAGTTCTTATCATGCGATATTCAAAATAAGACAATGTTTCAATATCACATATATAAAATTGTGAACATTTCAAAGGAGTAGCCTCTACGATTAAATAAGTTAGAATTTGAAGCCAACAAAATGATTAAATCTTAAAACGCAAATGGCTTTCTTTCAAATTGTTTCGTAGCCTATCAATTTTTCAAAAAAGTGGTTCAAAGATTTCATCTATCATTTCTACTCTGGAAAATGTTGGCACTTATGTCGTTTTGCAGTGGGTTTGCCTGAAGATAAGTATGACTAACGGGCAAACGGGTGGACGGTTGGACGGATCAACAACGGACCAAAACTACAATCATAAAAAATGTAACTTTGAATAATGGAAAACTGAAATTCCTTTGTACTATGTAACAAAGAAGGTTCATAATGGTGAAAGTACCAAAAACATTGCACATTTAAAAATTGTAAATACTTACAACAGAACGACTACAAATTAAAAAACTTCCAAGCTTTTAAATTCGAATCCTAGAGAAAACACAAAAAATTATTATGATGCATAGGAGATGGCTCATTCCACTGTAATATATTAGTAAATTCCAAATGGTTATAATTAAAAAATCTTTAGTTGAATAGAAGAAAAATTAACAACACTTCCAGACCAAATAGTATTTGATGAAATTTGACGTTTCGTCACTAGTCATAGTAACCTAATCAGAAATCCATGATTAAATCAATATGTAGAGCGGTGAAGTTCCGTCACAATAATAAAATTTTCGAAAAAAGAAAAAAAAAGAGAGTTTCCTCCAAGATTTTCTTCTAAGATTTTTTTTTTTTTTCTTCCAAGATTTCGATGTGACATCGTGGAAACTTGAAACGTAAAGGTATCGTAATTGAAAAAAGTCAATTATATAGAAAAATTAAGACTAGTATTTTGAACACAACCACTTTTGGTAATTATTACATTATGATGCGAATTTAGAATTTAAATAAAATATTTATGGTTTCTAGAAACAGATTTAAAAAAAAGAGTTTGAAGAGGCATGGTGCAATATACCAGACGTTAAAACATTAATGAGGATTTTTAATCTTTCCTCTATCTATCTTTAGTTGAAATCTTGCGAAGTTCAGAGAACTTGCATTTACAAAGGCTTCAATTTGAGATAATTTCTTCATTAGGAATAGACATTTTTCATTTAAAAATGTACGTAGTAGGAAAAATCTTTCATGAAGATTATGAAGGATAAAGTTAATGTAGGTTATTCTTCTGGGAGGCTACACTGATAATGTTAATAAATTTTAAATGCGACGAAATTTAAAAACATATGTGGTAAATAAAAACCATCCGATTTATAGACTTTACAATTCATGCATTACAATTTTGGATCTTCAAGCGAATCAAGAAAGAAGTAAGAGCTTAAATTCAAAATTAAAAATAGATTTTTAATATTTTTTCTTTATATGATTTTTGAATACGCAGGATTAAAAAATGATCCAGCGACTCCTGATAGCGACTCTTCCTTTTAGTCTCATTTTACGAGCGAGTAAGTTGAATTTTAAAAAAGTTTTTTAATTATATTTATAATTTTTTGGTTGAAAAAACTAAATATGTTGATGTAATTTTTTTGTAATTTGTGATGATGTAATTTCCTAGAAAATGTAAATGTAAATAGATACACATCAGAGAAATCATATGTTTCATCAATAAACAATAAACAGCATTAATTCTTCAAGAAATATCCATATGATAGAAGTTACAATTTAGGTAATGGCTTCTTGGAATAAAGCTGTACAATTGTTATTTATTTTCGCAGATGCATTCAGTTATAAAGACGCTAAGAACTGGGTAAGAAATATTCAGAATGTAATGGAAAACATCAATCTCGAGCAATGTTATACCCAACCAGCGAGTATGGTTTTCCAATTACACAGGACCACAAAATCTAAACGCTTGCAACACGGGCCAGACTAGGTGGGTCTTATATTTTCGGGGTCGCTGTATTCGAATCCGTTGTCCCTTTGGTTAATGAAGATAGAATGATATTCGAAGATGAGTTATTCGAGAACTAAAAGTGATAGTTTACCAGTGAGTAATTTCAAGAGTTGGATTAGGAGTATTATACAGATATTTGAAAAAGAGATTCTTAAAATGATACAGGGAAGGTGCATTTCTAACATCGTATGTAACTATAATAACCGGGCACCTCTTACTATTAATGCTCTTTGAAGCTGAAAAGACCTGTGAAGGGAAATGCTACGACTTGCCTAAATTTTAACACGTAACTTCATACAGATATAGGGCTGGTCTGCAAATTGGAAGGGGTTAAATAGATACTCAGGAGTTTTGTTCTGAAAAAGAGTATAGAGCAAATTACCCATAAAAAATTGTCCTCTCTTGGCAACATTAAGCAGACCAGCCCTATATCTGTATGAAGTTATGTGTTCATATTTAGGCAAATTGTAGTTAAAACGGTCTCTGGTGTATAATGCACGCTCGAGCTTTAAATTTAAATCGTCGGACAAACCATCGTATACCAAACAACCGCAGTCAAAGTGGGGCAAAATTAGTCTCTTAACTAAAAGTATCCGAGTAGAGGTAGGTAAAGAGTCCTTATTCCTATATAGTTGCTGTAGAATACTGTATGTTTTTCTCGAGATGATGTGTACCTGTTCCTTTCAAGACAAGGTACGGTTCTGGAAGTATCTCAGATCTTTAATTACTTCTGAGAAACGGATAGCGAGATTATCGATACAAAGTGGTAGAAATGATCTCAAAGTGTCAAGTGACGGAGATGAAGTAGGTCTAACCAAAATTGCCTGAGTTTTGCTCGC
This sequence comes from Andricus quercustozae, assembly GCA_932072015.1. NCBI lineage: Eukaryota > Metazoa > Arthropoda > Insecta > Hymenoptera > Cynipidae > Andricus > Andricus quercustozae. The sequence continues at coordinate 14,176 of CAKNWU010321468.1, forward strand.
GTTAAGAGTAAGTTCATTCTTCCAGGCCCAGAGCATCACACGATCAATATCCTCCTGGACTATAACAAGTAATCTACTTAGCGAAGAAATTGGTCCCGATAAATAAATTTTTAAATCATCAGCATATTTCTGGTAGTTGCAATGTTGAAGTTCACTGCCAAGGTCAGATGTGAACAAATTAAAGAGGAGGGGTGCCAGAATGGTGCCCTTTGGAACCCCACACTTGACCTCACCTCATTCAGAAAGCCAACCACTATTATTAATAATTCTGTGAGACCGATTAATAAAATAGGATGTAAACCATTTTGTGACAAAGTTTGATACGTTGAAAGAGTTTAGCTTTTGTTTAAGTAACTTATGGTTAACCATATGAAATGCATTCGAAAAATTAAACATAACAACAATCGTGATCTCACTGTTATCCATTGCTAATTTAAGATCCATCTTTACCTTAAGGGAAGCAGTAAGAGTGCTATGTTTTGCACGAATACCTGATTGCATCGGATCAATGGCCTGAGATAGTTCAAGAAATCTGGAAAGTTGCATGGAAACAATTTTTTCAAGTGATTTAGAGAGTGCACATAAAATAGAAATTGGCCGGAAGTCTTTTGGTATGGAGGGTTTGGAAATTTTTGGAAGCGGGCAAATAACAGCCCTTTTCCAGATATCTGGAACTATACCGACCTGAAGGGAAGTATTATGAATAAGCAACAGGATAGGAAATATAATTCGAAGGGCAAGTTTAATCATTTTGATTGTTATTCCATCAGTCCCAATGGCATTTGAGTTGATTTCAAGTGTTTTTTCCAGAAGTATTTCAGATGAGAATGTAAAAAGAGTCTTTAAAAAGTCATCAGGCGGAAAATTACTATGTATAGATTCGTGCTTGGGCGGGATTAGGTGTAACAGTCTTAGGAGATGCCAAATATCCTCTTTTTTGTCTCTATATGCAATCTCATTATAATTGTATTGATTGACCGCATTTCTAATCTTAGTTTGAACTAGGTTCCTGAGTTTACGAAATTGAGCTAATATTAT
>CAKNWU010321510.1:522-11540 GCA_932072015.1 Andricus quercustozae
TTTCACTTCAACTCGCGACGAATTGGGAAGTTTTCAATTTGTTGCATAATTTCGGGAGTCGAGCGAATTTTGAGCAAGCGAAAACTGTCAGTGACAAATTTGTTTAGGAAGGTTCAAAGAAGTTTTCTGGAAAGTTGCAGATCAATTGAAACGGTAGTTATCAAAATCCTAATGGTTCAATTTTGCGGCGCGATTGATTACCTCTCACATAGGATTCGCAATAAATTATGGAAATTCATGGTTTATTATCACCGGTCTGCCGAAGAGCCGGTGAGTTTTCAGCGGAATGAATCCAAATATCTCGGATTGACTCCTTGCTCGGGAAATCAAAGAAAAGAAAAGAAAAAAATATAAATAAGGAAGAAAGATCAAAAGAAAGAGAAAGAGAGAAAAAAAAGAAAAACTCATAATGAAAAACAAAAAAAAATTTGTAGCGGGCTTAGGGCAGCCCGGACCCCTCCTACAGAGCAGGCAATCCGGGCGGTAGACATCCGGCGCGTTGCACCCCTCACAGAACAGCGATAGGGGACTAGGGCACCAGAGCTACATGTGCTCATGGGCATCAGCACGCCCACATCCCAAGCAGAAGAACCCTAGTTCCCAGGGACACTCCCTCCAGGGGTGGCCTGCCTTGTCACAATTAAAACAGGAGCTCTGCGGTGAGCCTGCTGGCGTGGCCGCCTCTTGCCACTCGAAGAGGGTATCCCCACGAACGAAGTAGCCCTCAAGCCAGGAGGGCATCTTGGCCCCCTCCGTCTTGTCCACTTCAGTTTCCGTCTTCGTGGTTTTCGCCACGTCCGTTTCGTCCCACGTGGTGGTCTCCGGTGCCTCTCTCTTGGTTAAGTCCGACCTTCGGGAGGTTGGTTGGATGGCCTTACGAAGGGCTTCTGCGGTCACCCGTTGACCCCGCTCACGTCCCGCAAGGCGGGGTGGTGGGGGATAGTCCTGGCCGCCACAGGCCACCACCTGATCCATCCACTGGACAAGACCCTCGAGCTGGTCATCCCATGATTGGCCGTGAGCCATGATGCAGAGTTTCACCTTTAAAAAAAATTAAAACGTGCCAAAAAGAACTTCATGCAAAGCAAACAGTAGGGGAAAAAAATTCAAAAGATCATATCCTAACCTTGCCTCTTAATAAAGTTAGCGCCCCGGTTTGTGGTACACAGTGCTCGACCGTCATCAGTAGCTTCACCCAACGTTTAAGAACTCGGTAACCTATCTCGTATTTCCCGCCTCTTCTTGATTTATTATAGTATCTAGTCTGCTTTTCATGCGCACCTTACATTCGATGCACTTAGAAAAGTAATCATAAAAGACGATAATATACTGTTTACCTACCCTAGTTAGTGTATACGGCCCCATACAATCTATGGACACCAATTTCCATGGCTGATTGACAGCTCTCCTTCCCATCAACCCGGGAGGGGCTTGCTGAAAAACCTTCATACATTGACATGTATCGCACAATGAGGTTTCACCTTGGAAATCTTATTGATTTTCCGATAGTCGACACACATGCGGTAAGATCCGTTGGGCGTTTTCACATTAGGTAGTGTCTCTGCAAACATGCGCGTGGCCTTATCCTCTACTTCGATCTGGTGGCCTAATGCGATTTCTCCAGCGGTCAGATCATTTTCCAGGGTACCGTTCCAAGCAGCCCACTTGTCTTCGATCTCTGAGGAGTCTAGTTCCCTACTTCAGCCGGAAACGGCTCCCCCTTTCCCCCGAAACACCACCCGAGGTAAATTAGAGCGACTTTCCGAAAAATCTGGCGGTTCGACTAACTTTGTGATTTCGACCGGTTCCTCGGTCTTCGTAATAACCCCGAGTACGCGATACAATCTCGATGGATTTGGTTTGACTCGAAAGGAACTAGAGGTCTTGACTTTTCCTCCCCTCCTCCTTTTCCCTCGACTTAGATTTTGGGCACTCCCTTTTTACAACTCCGTCGGCCCCGCAACCATAGCAGAAAAAATGCTTCTTCTCCTTACAAATATTATGGTAGACCTATCTCATTGTTCTTCAAGAGGAATAGGACGCGGGTAAAGACGGTACAAACCCATCATATATGTGAGGTAGTCTACACTAGACTCTTCTGGGCCTTGTCTACGCGTGATTATCTGCTCTTCTAGCCGCTTCTGATCATTAATTTTCCCAAACCGTCGGCAGAAATCATACTTAAACTGTGACCAAGATCTCCTTATGTGTATGTTATGCCTAAACCAGACCAGTGCTATTCCATCGAGGAGGAAGGGCATTGCCAATAAAACTTCTTCCTGATTTAATGAGTCGACCGCCCTACCTTCCTCGACCCTATCCAAAAATGTAATGACACTTGTTTCACCCCGACGAGTAAATGCAACAGTCCATTGCCTCGCAATTTGTGATAGGCTTTTACCATTTCCACGATATGGTGGATGAACAGCCCTATTGTACATCCAGTCTACACCCGTACCGTACGGCTGATCTACGCCCCTATTCTATGACAGATCTGCGCCCCTACTGTACGGGTGATCTATGCCCCTACTGTAGGACATATGTCACGTAGAGATCTGCTTGTTTAAAGCATTCGTCCGTCCCTCCCTACGGAAACCAGTTTGATCGCTTGACATGATACCTGAATTTGTTATGTAGACACCTGTCTGGTCACGTAAAATTGGAACAAGTTTCTCTTGTGCCTGCGGTTGCAGATTCCGTAAACGGGAATACGTTCAATTTCTAAATTTATTATGTAACGCATCTGTATGTCACTCATAGCCATCGACAAAAGGGACATTATGAGCCACCTTACCTCTGTTACGTTACTCGATGAGAAAAAATTCCACATCATCCACATGTAGACTTTTCGCACGTTCGTACTCGCACACTTTACAAATCCCGGCTGTAGTAAAATTCTAGGCATTTTAAATACCTTTTAGGCCATTTCAAAATTTTTCTCGTGAACGGCTGAACGGATTTCGATTATTCTTACGTGGTTTTTTTAACGTACATTCCAGAAATATTTCCATTGAAAAAAATACATTGAATTTGTAGAGATTGTTTATAAACAAATAATAATTTTCTAAACAAATTCAATATTTTTATATTCAATAAAAAGATTTCTGGAATTTATTATTTTGAAAAAAAATTGTAACATTGAATTCCCATCGTTAATAACTTTTGAAAAAAAGTTAGTTTGCGAACAAAACCTGTGGCAATGTTTTCAAATATAAGAGCTTTTGAAAAATTAATTTTATATTGAACAAAACTACTTTCGATTTATGGTGGTCTATTTGGAATAATTTGACCTAAACTAACAATTCTAACTAGAATAAACAATGAATTGGTGAGCAGAAAGTTTCAATCAAGTCATTCAATTTGCAACTAAACAAGATGGATTTTTAAAGAAAAATTAAATAGTTGATATTTCTACCAAGAAGAGATTTTAATTTGAATAAAAACAGTTGAGTTTAACCTAAAAAGATGAATTTGCAACAAATTAGTTCAATCATCAACCTTAAGACATTAATTTTCAACTAAACTGTGGCATGTTAAATCAAAAAGAATTACATTTCTACTAAAATGGATAAACTTTCAAACGTAATAGATGAATTTTTAACAAATAAAAAATTTTTCCGTCAAAAAAGAAAACAATTTCATGAAACTTATTATTCTACATTTCTTTAATAGTTACAAATATGCTTAATAATGGATTTTAAAACTGTTTATAATTCTAATGATAGGAAACAAAAATCAGGTTAAAAATATAAAATCACCTAAATTTGAGTTTTATAATATAGCTTAATTATTTATGAAACTCCTCCTAAGCTTTTTTTGGATTTGAGATTTAAGTATTAAGTATTAAGACAATATTGTGCAGTCATTGTTGAACATGATTGCAATGAATAATTTAAACTATTTTTTAATGTAATTTCTAATCTTTTGGTATTTGTTAAATAAATCAAATAAAGAAGAGAGATTGGGAAATTCTTCAAGGATTGAAGTCTTTAGAACTATAATACACTGACTCTTTATTTGCAATCACCAGTAACTTATTACATTTTCGTCCAACGTTGGTTACGAAAAAATATTGGCAGTGAATAGTATTACGGAATCTTCCGTAACTTTACATTTTTTAAATTGAGTTACTGACGGGGAGGAATGGCGTTTACATTTATTATTCTAAAATTCTTTGAGATTGGGAAACGGGTACCTAACGGAGATTCTTCCGCTAAGTCTGAGGGCAATACGAATACCGCGCTACTACTTATGTTTATGCCCGCCCGTTTTCCATCGTAATTATATATTCCACGAAGCATTGTTTTACATTCCACTATTGCAACTACGTTACCGGTGGATGTTGTTAAAACAATTTGTTCGTCGGTTGGCATGGGCTTAAAGACACTACTACCTACTCCGCGCAATTGAATTGGTTTACCGGTAGGAAAAGTATATCTGCGAACTTCAAATCGCCGGTACGGATTTGTGTTCGGAATGAGCCGAATAAGTCCAATTTCTTCCAGTTTTATTCCAAATATGGTTGCAGAACCATACCTAACAGAAGGAAACCGGGACCTGATATGACCAGAAGGCTCTGCAGGAGGAGACCTGGACCTGACACGTGGAGGAGTCTCGGCAGGAGGATGATTCAAGTCAATCCCAGTTAAATAATTTCTTTCAGAAGAGTCAGAAGGTCTGCCACGAGGAAATTCAGAAGCAGCGTCATCATCAGGGAAAAGATCGAACGGTGAACTGAACTCTGCAACAAGAAACAAAGGAACAAATTTTCTTACAGAAGTTTTTTGGTATATGACATCTTTGTCGCAAAATTGTCAAGTATCGGTAAGGAAGAATGTCTGGCAGAAGGAGACCTGTACCTGGCATGAAGAAGGGGCTCGGAAGGAGGAGAAGACTTGATCGGAAAATGCGGTCTGGCAGGCGGAAGATACCTCCCAGGAGATTTATGTCTGGCATATTGTGCCGAAGATGAATTTCGGAACTTGTTCGAATTAATCTTGAATTCTTGGAAATTATAAGAATTCTAGAGGAAGTTCGGCCAGACACTTCGCTTATATTAAGTTGTATTTGCTACATATTCTCATAAGTTTTGTCTGGGATAATTATTTAAACTTAATTAAAAATTTTTTTAAAATTCAACTATTTGGTTGGAAATCAACTTTATTGTTAAAAATTCATATTTTCAGTGTTAAAGTTCAAAAATGTTGTTGAAAATTATTTTTGTCTGGTTACATTTGATTTTAGATTTTTATTCTGTCTTTTGTTATTCATATAAAACAGATTTTTGTACTGAAGTATCATTTCTTACATTTCTTATTGGAATTTATCATTTTTGGTTAAAGATTTATCATTTGCGTTAAAATTAATTTTGTGTGTGGAAAATGTCGCTATTATCTTGAAAATTCATTTTTGTGGTTGAATATTAACATAGTAAGCACGTAAATTTTATTTACCAGATTCCATTGTACTATACTTGTGGAAGATCTCCTTATTTTCCTGGGTTTTCGAGCATATTGACCTAAGAAGCCTGCTATCGATACGGTTATTAATGATGTAAATTAATTTTTACTCATTTCGTACAAACTCAAATGAACCTCAAATGAAATAAACAATTGTGATAAAATAATGATTACAGCACTCACAATCTGATTTATGTATATTTTAAAAAATGTACTTAAAATTATAGGTATGTTATATTATTATATTCACCAATATAAATTAAGACAACTGCCAGTATTAAGACGAGAGTAGAATCAATCATCATCTTTTATAATTGAAGGAAAGACTAATTAGTTTATTAATTAAAAATTTTATTAGCAATGTAACTAATAAATATTCTAGTTCTTCATTAGACTATATCGTATAACCTATAGTTGTTATCTTTTAGATTAAAGACGTCAAACACTTCTTGCTTAGATGTTTACATTTCATTAGAGTTATTTTCAAGATGAAAAAATATGCTTTATTAAATTTGCTAAACTAATATCGCAATTTATATAATCTTTTTTCTTTAACCTCAATCCATCATTTGCAATGGAAAATGTATACATAGTATCTACTAAAAGGGCCCATTCGAAGCTTCGAAAAATTAATATGAATTGCAAAAAAATACAGGATGTCTACCTGATGGATGATTTTATAATTCCCGGTCATTTCCCGGTTTTCTCCTAGTCAATTTAAAATAGTTCAAAATATTTCAGGGATTTCAAACAAGCTTTGCAGATTTATAGAAATTCCTAAACCTATTAAAATGGTACAAAGATTTCTGACTTGCAACAAGGTTTTTGGAAAGAAAATTATCATTCTGAACTTAAACAGAGATTTTTCGGAAAGAATATTCTCGCAATTTAGAATTAATATCATTCTTCGAAATTCCCGTTCTAGGTGAAAAATGCTCTGACGTGGGATTGAGATTTTTTTAAGTACCGGCGAATTTTCAAAATAATAAAGGAATTTTTAACTGAAAGAGATAAATTTTCACTAACAACAGAATAGATAAATTTGGATTTAAAAAATTAATTTTTAACTACAAAGGAAAAAACAATTTTCAACAAAATAGTTGAATCCTCATACGTAACAGATTAATTTTTTGTAAAATAGTTGACTTTCTAAAAGTAACTTTCAATTACACAGGCACACAAAAAAGTTTTTGTCGAAAAATGTGACGTGTATAGCATTTTACCGAAGATGAATTTCTTAACTTTTTCGAGTTAACCTTGAATTCTTGGGAATTCCAAAGCATTCAAGAGCAAGTTTGGTCACACTCGTCGCTCTTTCCAAGTTTCATTTTCTACATATTCTGGTATGTATTATCCGGGATGAATTTTTAATATGTTTAAATAAAGCTGGAATGCTTAGAAATTCACTGTTAATTCTTTTAACTTCTTAATAATCCCGCCGTAAAAAAAAAAATTATATTGACGATAAGATATGCATATTTTGCCAGAAGGAAATACTAAACATAAAATTTTTCTTAAAATAGACCGAAATGAAAAGGTGTGTAGGAGAAAATAACTTTATCTTTTAAACAAAATTTACATTTTGCAAACCTAATATATGAAAATGATTAAATAAGAACTGTAATATTCATTTAAATTATTATTCTTTAGTCTATAAATGCTCAAAATTCCTGTTTGTTGCTATTTTATGCGTGACAGTCCTTTCACTATTGCCTTTTCCTTTTTTTTTATTCAACCACTTAAATGCAAACTAAATTAATAGAACTAAATCCAATTATCTCACTGTTTTTAGTTGAAAGTTGATTCTCTTGTTGAAAAGTCTACTATTAACTTTTCTGTTGAAGATTCAACAATTTCATTGACAATTTTCTTCTATCTTACCGCAAAAATCATTCTTGGTTGAGAATTCAACTCTTTTGGTATAATTTGTATATCTGTCTTAAATTTCATTTTCTAGGTAGTAATTTCATATTTTTTGATTAAACATGCAAGTAAAAATTAACGAATGCAATTAAAATTATTCTGTTTTCGTTGAGGATTTAACTAGTTTTTTCGAAAATTCGTCTTTTAGTTTGAAAATCCATCTAATTTGTTCCATGTTCAATAACTTTGTTAGAAATTTATTCTTTTGCCGAAGATTAATTATTTTAGTTAGGAATTAATTAATTTAACTGAAAATCAAACTATTCTATTTTTGGGCAACATTTTATCTTTTTTATTTGCAAATACATATATTTAATTAAAAATCTGTTGTTTTTTTAATAGAAAAGTAATCCTCTTTGTTAAACATTGAACAATTTGGCTAAAAATCAACCATGTGGTTAAAAATTCATATTTGTAGAATGTAAATTCAAGTATTTTGTAAAAAATTCTTGTTATCTGGTTACCATTTCTTTTTTTTTCTTTTTTATCTGGATTTTACTTTAATTTAAAATATTTTTTTCCCCTGTTTTAGAGCATACTGAGATTCGAAGCCTGTTATCGATAAAGTTGTTAATATGTTTTTAGCACATATATGGTACACCATCTCATCTTTTAAATTTTCTAGCATTATTAAAAATGCATATAACTCAGTAAAGTATGCATTGTCTTCAAGCAGTGCCTAGCAGTGTACCATATGTGCACGTAGTAACATATGGTACATATTGTGATTAAATTTTTACCCACTTCGTGGAAACTTAAATATGGCTTAAAGAAAAGCAATTGTGGTGGAATAAATATGAAAGCACACACATTCTGGTTTACCTATAATTCAAAAAGTGTACTTAAAATTATAAATATGTTATATAATTATATTTACCAATAGAACTGAAGACAACTGCCAATATTAAGATGAGAGTAGAAACAATACTCATCTTTTATTATTAAAGGAAAAACGAATTAATTTTTAAATTTGCAATTTTATTAACAATGTGATTAATGAATATTCTAGTTCTTCATCAAATTATAGGTTATATCCTGAAGTTTTTATCTCTGAGATTATAGGAATCAAAATTGTCTTGCTTAGATGTTTGCATTTCATTTAGAGTTCATTAAAAGAAAAAAAAATTAATTAATTCGTCAAACTGATATCGCTATGAAAAATTAATATAATTTTTTTTTAAATACAGGATGTCTACCTAATTTAAATAATAATTCAATAAATTCTTTTTCTTCCTGCACGATTAAGACAGTTGAAGGAGAATATACAGAGATTGCGTAATTGAAAAAAATGTCGCTTGTCGCTATATAATGGTTGGAGAAGTCGACTTACACAAGCAATATAATGTTTAATCAGATTTTGATAACATTTCCTAATGTTGTGGTAGTCGATTTCAATTTGTACAAGTCAAATTCTATGTTTCTACACATTAGCCGAGATACAATATAATTTATAAGCTTAATTATACATTGTTTTTGTCAGCGCACTTTTAATTTTTAAATAATGCATCATAATAAAACGCCCCAGCCTTTTTCCAGGTCCATAAATTACCTATAATAATGGCTATTTTTGTCAATTTGATAAACATTTTCCCGGACAAACCTTGAGAAGGTCTATTGAAATATTTTCAAGTGGAAGTATAAATATATTTTTGTGGGGAAATATAAAGTATATAATAAATTTCAAGCTTTTAAGATTTCGAAGATTTCGAGGGTTTTCATTAAGTTACAGGAAATTTTGAAGCTTTCATAGGATGTTTGGCATTTCAACAGATTTCCTGGAAAATGAAGAATCATGCTTGTCAATCATGCTTGACAATTCAAAATATATTTTTAAATGATATGATTTATGAAATGTTGTTTGAAATTGACAAACTGATCGCTTAAATGTTCAACCGGTGAAAGAAAATAAATCTCAGCCAAGGAAAAAATGTTTAAACATGACATGACACATGCCTTGACACATAGCATGAAACATAAAATAACACATAAAATAACACATAAAATGACACATAAAATGACACAGGACGTGAAACATGAAATGACTAATGACGTGACACATAACATGACACATCAAAAGCAATATTAGCAGTGACTAGAATTACGGAATTTTTCCGTAACTTTTCACTTGTTTAAATGAATTACTGATGTGCAGGAATAGCGTTTACATTTTTAATTCTAAAATTCTTCGAAATTACATAACGGCGACCTAATGGAGTTTCATCGGTTATTTCTGGGGGAAATTCGAATACCGCAAGGCTTCTTATGTTTATGCCAACCCGTTTTCCATCGCAATTATATATTCCACGAAGAATTGTATTATTTTCCACAATTGCAACGGCGTCACCAGTGGATGTTGTTAAAGCAATTCGTTCGCCGGTTGGCATGGGCTTAAAGGTATAACGTTCTACTCCGCGCAATTGTATTTGTATATCGGCAGGAAAAGTATACCTTCGAATTTCGAATCGCCGTGACGGATTTGTGTTGGGAATGAGCCGAATAAGTCTAATTTCTTCAAAGGCAAATCCCATCAAGTTTGCAGAACCATACCTGACAGGAGGAGACCTAGACCTGGTATGAGGACGAGTCTCTGCAGGAGGAGATCTGGACCTGACACGAGGAGGACTTTCGGCAGGAGGATGATTCAGGTCCATCTCAGGTAAATAATTTCTTTCAGAAGAATTAGAAGATCTGCGACGAGGAACATCAGGAATAGGGTCATCATCAGGGAAAAGGTCCAACTGTAAACTGACCTCTGCAACAATAAATAGAGGATTACATTTTCTTACAGCGGATAATCGTATTTTGATATACGATAACCCCTTTATCTAATTCTGGCATTAATAATGCTTGTTGGTATGTAATCTCTTATATAATATTATCGGAAATAATGTATTGAAAATCTTAATAGTTGTAGTGGTTTAAACATAGTTTTCTATCCCTGGCGAAAGTTTTAGATAGGAATTTATTCCGAACTAATACGAAGCATGATTTAAATCCTTCAATTATCATCCATTTTGCCTGAGCTGGAGTTTATTATATTTTTTTTTTTAATTTGAAAACAAAACATATCATGCCAACTTTGCTTTGATAAAAAATATTCCAGAAAATCTTAGTCGCCATTACCCGTGCCACGGCGGCGTGCCAATGCGGCGTGCTAATGCAATGAGATACAATCAACTGTAGTGTCACTTATTTATTAATTACTGAAACCTGACTCCGTTGGAAGTTATACAAAGTAAAACAATAAAGTTTAATTTTTCATGTTTTTTTGGTTTAAATTTTTCAAATATTTATTACTCGTTCCATAATTTCATAACATGGAATAAATTCATATCAAATTCGTACTTATTTCAGACAAGCTCAAATAAAGTTTGAAAGAAAATAGCAATTGTGATAGGAATCAGATTGAATCACAACAAATTTTTATTTGCATTTATCTTCAAATAAAAAAATCCATTTCAACTTATACATATATTATATTATTGTATTCACCGATAGAACTGAGGATAACAGACCAGGATAAAACGAGAGTATGATCAATCCTCATATTTTCCAATTAGAAGAAAGACTGATGAATATATTAATAAAGATTTAGATCAAAGTTTAACTGATGAATATTATGGAACCTCATTGGAT
>CAKNWU010321518.1:2937-25931 GCA_932072015.1 Andricus quercustozae
GGGGGGGGGGGGGTAAATTTTTTTCAAAGTCGCTTTTCCCCCTCGAAAATAAAAAGTTTTTATTACGGATATTTTTCTCATAGGATGCGTATGATTTTAAGATATTTCGATGATTTTGATGTCTATAGCGTTTCGAAAGTGACCAATTTCAGGCCTCTTTCCTTCCTGTCTGCTACATCATATAACGTTTGTTCCCTAGGGAAGAAATCGAATTTGAGTTCTTCTTTCGTGAGGTTGTCCAATTGGCGACGATTTTGAGTTTAGAAACGAAAGTCACACTTTCAGCAGGGTTGCTGTGAAAAATGAAGTGCGTGCCAAAGGAAGACCCGTAAAATTTTTTCTTTTGGCATGAAATCTACTATTTTCCGTTCTAAGAGTGTTGTTAATAAATTATGTGTAATTTTAAATCAATCTTCCTTTAGGAAACTAAAAAGTGATTGAAATAAAACTCAATTTTCAATTTATTTAAAGCCCGTTCTCAAATTTATTGATTGTATTGTAAAAAAATCGGCAAAATCACAATAAAACAGCACTAAGTGCATACAAATTTCTTTTGAAGCGTCTTCACACATTTCTGAGGTATATAATACACTATTTTAAAATTGATGCTTAGTGGTTTTTAAAGTGATCTCAAAAAGTATAATTTGCATCACTAATATTATAATTTAAGTCAAATATAGGCAACCATATCATCATTCGACTACGAGGAATAGCTTTTTGGGTTCGTTCTCAGTGTGAATTTTAATAATTGAATTTGAATAAAAAAACAATTCAATATTCATTCGCCAAGTTAAAAAAAAAAACAATCAACAATTTTGATCGCTCACTAACAAAATGTTGCATATTTTAATTAGATTCCATCGAAGTAACTGCGGTAATCACTTTCATATTTCAGAATAAAACTAAATGAATGAATGATACAAATATAAATTAGACTGTAGTAAAGCAATTTGATATATGATTTTGGAAACCCGAAAAAATTCAAAAAGGTGTAATGGCAAGTGAGGTTTTTATATAAATTTAATTTAATTTAATTTAATTTTGGCTCATATAAGGATATATTTATTTTAGTTGAAAAAAATTCTGTTTGTTTTTGTAATCGATTTTTTTTAAATAGGTTTTTTGTAATAGTCTCTTAATTTCTTCTTGTTGAAGATGTTATTGGGCTTTATTAAATAATAAGCCTTAGTTAGAGGAATATAGAAAATACAAAGTATAATTTTGAAATTTTTTTATTGAGAAATGTTCTTATCTTAAAATTGTTCTAAACGTGGAGAATTACTTACATATTAATGTCTTACTCGTTTTACGATTACCACTTATATTTCTGTCATTTATTCTTATTCCTGTTTCCATTTCACTCCTAAGCTAATATAATGCAGTAAAATCGTATTACGCTTTATCACTGTATGATTCTACTCGCTTCGTATTTATCCACCCTTATTTGATATATTTAGCCTTCTCTAATCTGAGAAAAAATGTTCTCTATTAGTGGTCCTTTTTCTTTTTTTTTGTGTCTCTGTCAACAGATTTGATTCGAATTTCGATAACGAAAAACTGTATAAGTATCAGCAATAAAGCGATAGTTAATACACAAATTAAAATTGAATTTAAGTACTTGTTGGCCTCTTAATAGCGAGAAGAGATGCTTTTGTGTCGAGCAACAAGCCCTTCTTAAATTAATCATTAAAGAGAAACTCGTTAATGAAAGTAGCGGCAAGGCCGTTGTGAGAAGATGAAATTACGGCAACTTGATTAAGAAGAAAACGTCATTAAGAACCTTGAGTAACGACTACCTACCTGGGTTTTCCAGCTCTCTATGAAATCCTTTGTGGTCATTGTAATTCATAATTGATTGTAAATTCGAATAAAAAAGTTCTTTCAATAAGAAAAGTGAAGGCAGGGGAAGAAAAGGAGAAGGAGACAGGGAGTGAAAGGATAAATAGACGAAAGGATAAAGTGGCTGTTTTATACTTAAACTAGGGAAATGGCTACCATCGACTCGAATAATTACCTGCGATGAAGCTTTGGTTCTACACCAATTAGCAACGCGTGTAACTAATGGCGTTTGGATCCAAGCCACGTTCGTTCGTGGTTTTCGAAGTACGACTGTGGTAATTTATTTTCGGATCCACTTTCTGCCTGAAATTGGAGCTGCCTTTGCAACTATTTGCCTCAGTTTACGTGGGGATTCACAGAGAAATTTACGCGTGATTTATCCCTTAGTTTGAAGTGGAAAATGTAATACATATAGGTAAGGAGCAAATCTATGTATTAAATGAACAAATAGTTTCTCTTTTCATGAAAATGTTGTGTGGGTTTCTTTATTTTGAATCTCTAGTGTACGAGTTTCTTATGGATGAAAATTGCATTTTATTTATTTTAGTAACTTTGATAAACAATAGTATTAATATAAACTCTAGAAAATTTTTTTCTTAAATGGCTAAATTAATAAGACATGAATATTAAAAAAAATTAGGTCTTTTGAAATTTTCTTTGAATTTAATCAAACGAATTCCAAACGGAAACTATCCAAGACTATTCTATAGAATTTAATTTTTCACAACTCACTTTTAAAAATTTCAGAAATCATTTACCAAAATTTGCATTTTTCTTAATGTCAATTTTTTTCTGATTCAAAATCATGATAGTACAAAAAAATATAGAAATCATAATTCCAGTAATGGGATGTCTCACACATACCATTTTTTCTACTCAGAACTTGTTTCCATGTCTGACCATGCTATACCTTCTCCACTTAAAATCAACGCTTTGAATGAAGGACAGATTAACTTGACGCTTGGTAAGAATCAAACATAAATTCAGAATAATTTACTCTTACCGAAATCTGATATAAATTATTGTTATTCAATACGGAAAACGAAATGTTAATCAGTAGAAAGCAAAAGGGAATCTGTAATTAAGAATTGCTTTTATCAAAGTGAAATTGACGGTTACTATAGCAGGTATAATATTTCATTTAGACATTTTACAATAAAAAAATCGACGGTTCAACAAGATGGCACTCGAGCGTTGAGAGTTCTCTAGACTTCTTGAGTCTGGAAACATTGAGCTCCTTGTTGGCCATAAGTTCAGTACGCGGACGATGGCCCTCTTTCTTGCGAGTAAACACTTCTTGAGCTTGGTTCGACAATCCTTGTCTTCTACACTTCAATGACCGGATTCTCGATTATTAGAGAAAGCTTCATATTTAAGAACTCAACCTTGGTGTTATTGTGTTTCTAAAATTTAAAAAATGCATTTAATGAAACTAATTACAAAAATTAATAAACTTAAATTTGTATCAATGAAGAAATCTTTCTCATAATTAAGTCCCGAATTTCGGGATGACAAGACACTTCGTATAATTAAGTAATGAAATTGAAGAAATTGACACACCTTGAGAAATCATTTCAAGAATATTCATTTCATTTCATTTCAAGAATATCTATATTCAAGAATATAGATAAGACGCTAAAGCGTCTCATCTCCGTTTGCTAATTCATAGAGATACGACACTCTAGTGAAGTAGAATATAGTTAATAAGCTTTGTATTCGGAACTTTTAGTTAAGAAAGTTTTCTTCGGGACCTTGCCCTTCTGTAAATTATATTAAATTATATTATATTAGATTACATTATAATACTTGCAGTGATTCTTGAGTGAGATGAAAAATCTGTTCAAATATATTGTGCTACTCCCCATCTCCATTTTTCCTCCCCTCACTCCTTACCCCTCATTTCCGTGTTTCTCCTGTTGTCATTTCCCCACCACCTCTTTTCTGTTTTATGGATGTCACTTCTCGTCCCTTTCACACTTCTACAAATATCCCCTATTCTCTTATCTTGATGTAGGGGTCGCTTATAAGTCGACAGAAACGGCATATTGAGGTTTATAGTAGTTTATCGTTGAATCATAAGATACGTTCAATCTGTATCATGTTGATGGTACTTAAGGATGCCTTTTATGTATTTGATCGTGATTTAGTATATTTTGCAATTTTTCAGATTCTTAATACTTTATTTCAAATCGAAAATAATAATGATTCAGAACTTTCTTTGTCAACAAATAACAAAGTTTCACGTTTTTTAAATTAAAATTTGTTTAGCTTAAATATTCTATGATTCTAAACTTTAAATAATGAAACATGAAACCTATAATGCAATTCAAAAATCAGTTCGTGTAGTAGGCGGTAAGCGCCCATGAAGAAGGGTTTTATCGATGAACGTAAGAAAGTTTTTGTATATTTTCCTCACACACGCACTCTTGCTCTATAAACATCCGTTTGTTAGCAGTTTACAGTAGTACTTAGAACATTAAATGTAACAAAATTTTATGTTACTTTTTTGATAATTGTAACAGTACTTGTAACTTATCTAATAATATTAGTAATGCTAGTGATATTAATATTAAGATTAAATGTATTAATAATGAATTTACGAAATAACAATAAATGAATAAACAAATGAGGGGTCCTCCATAAATTACATGCGCTGTTTTTGTGAAATTTTCAACACCTCGTGTAAAATATACTTTTTCTCGTTGTTCCACCTAAATGCGAACTGAATTAATAGAACCCAATAAGAATATCCAACCATTTTTTATTTAAACTTCATTCTTTTCAGTTGAAAATGATACCATTACATTTTTGGTTAGGAATTCATCTTACTTGGTAAAAAGTTTTATTATTTGGTTTAAAATTTAATTATTTTGTTGAAATTTTTTAGTGAAAATGTACATTCTCGGGTTGAATATTCAACTGTGTAACTATTTTGTTAAAAATTATGTGGGTACCTT
This sequence comes from Andricus quercustozae, assembly GCA_932072015.1. Taxonomy (NCBI): domain Eukaryota; kingdom Metazoa; phylum Arthropoda; class Insecta; order Hymenoptera; family Cynipidae; genus Andricus; species Andricus quercustozae. The sequence goes on from CAKNWU010321518.1 coordinate 7,734, forward strand.
TCCCTTATTTTTTTAAAAAATTCTATTTGTTTGGTAGAAAAATTAATCCTCTTGTTTGAAAATTCAATTATTGTGTTGAAAATTGATGTATTTTGTTTCAAATTGGTCTTTTTGGCAGAAAATAAATGTTTTGGTTGAAAAAGTTTGGTTAACAATTAATATATTCTAATGAAAGATTGAAGTGTTTTGTTTAAAATTCGTTTTTTTTTTTATAAATTCAACTGTTTTGGATTTAACATTAAAATCTTTTTTAGTTGAAATATCAACTATTACATTTTTCGTTAAAAATTCATTCTTTTAGGTTGAAAATTCAACTCAGTGGTCAAAAGTTGAACAGTTAATCCTCTTGGTTGACAATCCATCTTTCTGGTTGAAAATTCAACTATTCGTTAAAAAATTAAACTATTTGGCTGGAAATTCACTTTTTCAGTGTAGGTCTTTCCTCTCAGACACTTGTCTGCTCCTTAGTCAGCTAATGGTAGTGGTAAGAGTTGTAATCTGCGGGTAGAAAAAGAAAAATGCGTAAATATGTCGGGGTCACATCGAGTAACAAAAGAAAAAACAAATTTTTAGGTTGGCTTCAGCTTTCTTAGAAAATTTCGTAGGTATTTCCGCTTAAAAAACATAGGATGTAGGAACAAATTTTTCATCCGCTCGATAGAACATTTGTTTCGCGCAAGGTGCCATTTTACGCTCGACTTGTCGCTTCGTAGCAGCCAACAGGGTGACATTTATGGTACAACGTGGTGACAAATGAAATGTCACTGATAACAGTTACTGTTGTTGCTAAGTTAATACGACCACGGCTGCAGATGGTGGCACCCAACAATAACACAAGTGCCACGCCATGATGAAGAACATGAATCACATTCAATCTTCCGAATGCATTAAGCGGGAGGAAGAATACCCAAAGAACAATTAAGTTCAGCCTGAGCCAATAATGAAAAAGCGTTTGTCCGAGAAATAATAAAAGCGCCACCGATGAATGGGCTTTGTGACGTTGCTGCGGATCATAAATATCGGGCGATCCTTTTTCTGGAGTAAGCTGCCGTTGCATCGTGAAAAATCGTCTCTGTGAGCAGGAAAATTTAGCTAGTATAACCGTATTTTATACACGATTAAACAAATTGTCAGTTATGAGCTCTTGCTGCTGTTATTGGTTTATCGTTTCCGCAATCAGGGGATATTTTCAACTCTGCTTTCGGCAAACAGCATTAATTCTGTGTTTGACAGAAAACGAGTTCAGTCGGTCGTTTTCATTTTGCAAGCATTTATGAGTATGAAGTTTAATTTTTATCCAATATAATTCTTGAAACTCTGATTTTTATTTAATTTCTTTTAGTAATAAGTAAAATTTCATTTCGGTCATTTAGATAGTTCTTTTTTTTGGACTGGTATTATGACAATAGTTAGAGCATATCAAATCGTGTTCAATAGAATTTGGTATTCCTGAAAATAATTGTGCTATCCTCACTGTTAGAAGTAAGTTCATGAAATTTCGTGAAAATGTTAGTGAAGCTTTTTACACTACGGTTAGTGGAAAAACTCATTGATATTTCATGCGAAACTGAAATTTAAATAGCCTTATTGAAATTTCAATGTAAGTGTTGAAACTATTTTAAGAGAAAGTGCACTGAATTTTTCGTAAATGTTCATGAATATCCTATCGATATTCAATATAAATAGTGAAAATTTTTTTAGAACAGTTTCTGAATTTACTTCTTTCAAAATGTCAAAGTAAAATCAATTTTTATATGTAATTGCAAAAAATATGTTAATCGATAGAAAAATATATCACATACAAAGCTTGAAAATTTAATTTCATGAATTGTTTTTAAATTCTGTTCATATTTTTATTTAGGTTTATTAAATTTAATAAAAACTGTTACTTTATTTTCAATGCTTATTTATAAAATTTACATAAACAACAGTGAAATTTCTTCAGTCACCAATAATATTTTATTTATAAGCAATTGAAACAAGTCTCAGATTCAATTTTATGAAATTTCAATAACTTTTGCTTCAAAATTAAGTTTCGTGTCACTGAAAATTAATGAATATGGTTTCAAATTAATTTTCAAAACCAAATTTATGAAATGTCAGTGACATAAGTCATTAAAAACTGACTGAAATTTCAGGAAATTTCTAACAGTGCTTACTGACATTATATTATTATATTATTATTTTATTCCTTTTTTTTGAAAAAGTAAACAAATAAAACGAAGAAAATAAAGACCGAAATCATAGACCGGGAGTAATTCTAATTAGTTTAAAGTATCTTGTTTTGTCTCATTTGTTTATAATTATAATTTTAGTTTTACTATTTATCATCATTCATTTTCATTAGTTTTGACAACTACACAAGAGAGCAAATTTTTATTTTTTTATTTGTCGCTATAAAATCGTTTAAAATATCAGAATGAGTGGTAGATGGGGCGGCTGCGGTGTTTACACTTACAACGCAGACTGTTAGAAGTAAGTTCATCAAATTTCATGACAATTTTAGTGAAGCTTTTTACACTATGGTTAGTGAAAAACTCATTGAAATTTCATGCAACACTGAAATTTAAATAGCCTTATTGAAATTTCAATGTAAGTTTTGAAACTATTTTAAGAGATAGTGTATTGCATTTTTTGTAAATGTTTATGAATATCCTATGGCTATTCAATGTAAATAGAGAAACTTCTTTAAGAACAGTTCCCTGAATCGATAGAAAAATATATTACATACAAAGCTTCTAAGTTTAATTTCATGAATTATGTTTAAATTTTTTTCATATTTTCATTTAGGTTTATTAAATTTAATAAAAAATGTTACGTCATTTCAATGCATGTTTTTAAAATTTACGTAAACCACAGTGAAATTTATTCAGCCACCAATAATATTTTATGTACAAGCAATTGAAACAGGTTTCAGCGTGAATTTTATCAAATTTCAATACCTTTTGCGTCAAAATTAAGTTTCGTGTCATTGAAAATTAATGAAGCTGGTCTCAAATTAATTTTCAAATCCAAACTTATGAAATTTCAGTGACATAAGTAATTGAAAGCAGTCGCTCTCTATTTCAGACATATTCTGTCTCATTTAAGGTGTTCTTAAAATGGGAGAGCAATGTTGATAAAAATTAAATGTGCTCTTCGTGAGTCACGCCCTAAAAGCTCTCTTTCAATGTCCATAAAAATTAAATGTGCTATTTTTCCATTATACTAAAAAGTGTGAATTTCGCATGTCACTAAGTGTAAATAACCGCTATAAAATCGTCTAGAATCGTTCAAAAACGTCAGAATTAATTTTAGATTGGATGTTTGAGCACAGAATAACGTCGTGAAAGTTCTCGATCAATGTTCCCAAATAGCCAGTTTTCACACTGAAAAATCGAGAAGAAACTTCAAAAATAAAGAAGATAGACTAATTTTGTTAACAGGTGCGAATTAAGCGTGTAAAATCCATTGAAAACGCTTATTGATTGAAAAAAATTAAGGGTTGATTTTTTGCATTTTTTTACGATAAAGTTTTGAAAAGGCGATTTTTTGTGGTCAATTTTTTAAAATAAAACCATTGGCATATGGAATCACATTGGGATTCCTCAGTGATACATCTTCATCTAGTTGAATAGAAATAATTAGTAAAATATTGGGTTTTAAGAAACCGCGATATGCGTGCCTTACATGTGTACTGGTTTAAGATACAACTCTTATTATTGAATTAAAAAACTTTTTCTCAGGGCATCCAGGTGTGATTTCAGTTTCCAATATCTTGATTAGAATATTTACTGGAGATATTCGCTTCTCAGAAATTGAGCTTTCTATTTCTTACCTATTAAATGGTTGAAAAAACAACAATTTGCCTGGCTCCTTTATTTTTGAAGTTATTTCGGTTATTCAGTATACAACATGGTAATTTTGTCACTTGTGAGTGAAGATATCTTAAGACGCTGACGTTAAATAGCCCATGTTTTATATAGAATCACTATTAGAAGCGTCTTCTCGCCAAACATTTTTTATCACGACTTTTCACGGAAAGAGATTCGCCGAGATTCCAAATTATTTGCAGCGAATGTTTCCGACATACATTTCTTTCTCGGGTAAATTAAGAAATGAGTTTAGAATGAAAAATATCAAAATGTAAAAATATATCCTTTTCTATTGTGTTGGGAATAAAATAGTATGACATTTACTATCATATTCTAGAATAATTAGGGACATATTATGTTTGCTCTATTATTAGAATAAGATTAAATAAACCTTTCATCATAAGTTCTGTAAAAGGAAGGTTTCTAAAAAACTAATATCAACTGACTCTTTGCATTTTGTTTGATAAAATTTCGGCTCCATATGTCCATTGTTCAAAGATGTTAAAGCCTTTTTTTAATTTCAAACTACAAAAATTACGCCAAAAATGAAGGAGTATTGTTTATTTCGGTCTGGCTAAGTTGACCGAAAAATTTCCTAAAATAATCGAGAAGTTCAAACCATTTTCGACTGAGTTCAACCCAGTTCACCGTGGTAGGGGGAAATAGTTTTCCATTAATTTTATTACATTACATTTTCCTTTTTTTCCACACACAAGTTTTCCATGAAAGTGAAGTACAACAAATAGGTCGATAAGTTTTCACTCTTCATATTCTGAAAACTTACGTAGCATGCGTGCTTCGATTCGTTTCCGTGGTCACTTTGATCCTCAGGGAAGGAAACTGATGTTGCTGTAACCGCTGCACGTCAGAATCAGAATTCAAGCTCTTGATAGTGTTGGATAGAAAATTTGAATTCCGAATCAAACATGAATTGACCTGTCGATCCAGTGGCATGTTAAAGAAACCACCCCAGGCGCTCAGAGTCACTAAAAGATTGCCATGAGGTAGGATGATTTGTTGTTTATAATGCACACTCGGCGGGGTATAGAACGTTTTTATTTTCTTCCGCGGAGTCTTTGCACGGCGGCTTGGAGCGAGAGAAATTGTGCTGGTGCTCGCAACTGAAAATAGTGATAAATAACGATCACGTTCCATTAAGATAAATCGACAGGTAATGGAGTCGGTAGATTGTAACTGGCAGTGCGGTGATTGGATAAGTTATTACCGGATAAAGTACTGCATTATGCAATACACATAAGCAGCCTCGGATAGCTGCGTCGCGTCCATCAAGTTATTTAAAAAATTCTTTGTTTTAGCTTAGACGTATTTCTAATCACGAATCACGAATCTCATTATTGTCTTTTCCGCTGCTTCAGCTTTGCTTCTTTTTTCGATAGTGGTTAAACCCGCCCGTGTTTCGCTTTTATCTTGATGCGCTACAAATTGGATTGTCAACGTGGGATATGATGAAAGGAGATAACACAAAATGGCGAAATACTGTCAGAGAGTAAGATAGACGATGGGACAAAAATCCATTGAATTCTTCTTTCCATATTTTTGTGCTTCAGAGCAACACCCTCCCTGATTAATTGATCATTATCATCGTAGCCTTTTAACGTCTAGTCAGAAACTTAGTTCTCTGTCATGTTTATTATACACTGTAGGAAATTTTCATTCTGTAATGGATAATTGGGTACTAATAAAGAATAACATGTATGGTGTGGACGTAGTTGCCAATTAATAAATAAAGTTCAACTGAATTTGCAAGGAATACGAATTTTCTATAACAGTTTAACAAAATGCCATAATTGGTTCAAGAAATACCGATAGCTAAAAAAATGCAACCGCAAAATTCAATATGACGTAAATAACGCAGTTTTGAAAATGTTCGAAAATTCCTTTAGACCCCAAATGTTTCTCATATAGCACTATAATTTTATCAAATTTGATTAAAATCGAAGGACCACTTGCAGATCTTGATATTGGTGACGCGCAGTGATTCCCTTATAAATAGATTTCACCTAATAACAGCTTCAAATAAATACTCGAAGTTCGTATATATTAATTACAAAGCTGCAATATTTCTATACTTAAAATTAAATCATAATTTGAAAATTGGCTTCTCGTTCAATCTAATTGTGGATGCTGGTTGATTTTCTTGTCATGATATTCTAAGGGATAGTGAATATATATCGCAGAATTATCTCGTCGTTATGTAATTGCGAACCTTGCTGACATACAAAGCTTTCAATATACAGAACAGGGAATTAATTACCACCACTGCACTCGTATATTTTCAACTTATCCTCCTACACAGTTCCTTATGTAAGCTTTTTTGTTTGTCTTTAGAGCAATCGGGCAACATCTTCTACTATTTCTGACTTTACATCATATCCACTATCCAGGAGATACTATTTTTATTGCAGCCTGTTCGCAATACCGTATTTTAAACTGTAATGTTTATAGGTACCATAATATTCCTGATACAGAGATGCAAAGATTAGAATACGATTATTGGATGAATTGTAGAGATTAAAATGATTCCATTCATTACCCGATACTGTAGACTCTGTAACGGAATTCCAATGGACCTGAACATTTTACCGTGTCACCGGGTTTCTAGTTTGTGTTTAAATGTGGTTTATCAAGATATAAATATTTTTTTATCCATTTTGTATACTTTCGCAAAAAATAAAAGTTTAAAAAAATTAAACTCTCCCATTAGTAAATTATATGTTCACAGAAAAAACTTAAGTTAAATTTTGTTGCATGTAAAATTTTCCGCTGATAAAGTTTACATGCTATTTGGCGAAAGATTATCCTACGATGGAATAAAAGCTGTCGCCTGCTACGCCCTTAGCAGCAATGGGAAAACGACAAAGAATGAGTGGATTCGAGCTATAAATCAGGACACCAGATTTGAAACAACTATTCGCTTACTTAATTATTAATTTGAAAATAATGAGACTTAGAAAATACAATAGTTAAAATGTGTTGCAGGTACATTTTGGAACGTTTAAAAATTGAATGTATTTCGGTGAAAGTTCAAGCGAGGTTACGAGAATAATTCTGACAGCCGGGAATCCCATTTCTGCTCCAAATTAATTAAGTTAAAAGACGATAGATAGCGCTGGCGTCGTAATTCTCGTGACTTCGAATAAAAACAGAGCGATAATGAGGCGAAAGATTTTCCTGGCTGGGTTAAAAATGGAAAATTATCTTCGATTCGTGTAAAGTTTAACCGGCAAGGTTATTTTTTGTTGCGGCGAATCTTTCACCTGGAATCGATGTAAACTTTATCTTTCGTTTTTTCTGTGTTTGAAACTAATGAAATTTGTTTTCTTTTTCTGTTATAGGTAAGTTTTCCTTCTGGTTTTGGATTTATCTTTAAAGAACATTGTAAGTATCAATCATATTATTGTAAATCAATGACTCATGATTTATAGAGAGAGATAGTTTGAAAACATTTTAATCAATATGCCCGCTGGGCGGGCACATTCCCCTTGGGCGTTGCTCGCCGCGCTTCGCGCCAAGTTTCAGCGCGCCTAGGGAGCGTGGGTACGTTTTCGCGCTCGTTTTTGTACGCTTAGTGCGTGCATTTCGATTGCATTTTTTCAAATATATATATATATATATATATATATAAATAGTATATAGTATAGCATGGTATATAAATAGTATATATATAAATAGCACATCGATATTTAGTTATTATAGCAATGTTTGTGAATCGAATCCCGTCTTCTTATACTTCATAAAGATTTCCTTTCACATAGTAAATAAAATAAATAAACTTCATGATTAACAAAAATTAGTTTCATTTCCAAAATAAGACCCAGTAAGTTAGGTATAACGGAATATAATCTTAAGAAAATTATAATCATAAACAAAAATATTCTGTTCATAATTATTAAGATGTATAACTGTATGGAAATATGTTATTCGAGTCTTATAATATCTTTTCCCATAATTTGAAAATTAATGACATCCTTCGTTACACATTTGATAAGATAATTAATAAACTCGGGAAAATGTTTCATTGAATCGATACAATTTTTATTGATTTAACCAAAGAATTTGAAATTACTGGGAGAAAACACAGTATGATTGAGTCAACTGAACAAGTTCTTCACTACAATTTCGAAAATGTCATCGAACGTTTGCTTGGTTAATTTAACGAAGTATACCTAAATTTTGTAGAGTTAAGAAAACCATTTAATTCAAACAAAGCAATATTTTGTTAAATTAAATAAATATTTTCTAAAATTAATAAAACGAGCTAATCGTAAATTTTAGTTGATTAGAGAAAACGAAATTATTTAATAAATTTTTTTTCGTGATTTCGGTAAACATTGTTGGCGGGATCTGCATTTTTTTATAACAAATTAACTATTTATTTAATTTTTATCAGAGAAGTTATTTACATGACTGGCCTATACGAATAATAATTTGAACTACTTTAAAAATATTAGCTTGGAAAACTGGAAATTTTGCTTTGAAAATAAATTTAATTTTCCACTGAACACTTTTTAGATTTCGGACTACACACTTTTAAATTTGGATTACACAAGCTGTGTTGGACCTAGCAACATTTAAGGACCTGTAATGACGTCGTGTTGAATGTTGAAACAGGATTCAATATTTATCTTAATTTATATGAATATTTATATTGCATTATATTAATGTTAATGTTAAAATTGATATAATAATATCAATATATTAATACGGAATTAAATGTTTCAATTTATTACTCAACAGCATTTTTTAAATATTAAAAATTTCCCGCCTTAATATTAACAACTTTACATTTGGCCAAAGGGTCATGAAACTTTGCAACGCGATCCGAGATTTCTTCACGTCGAGGACCAAGCAATAATGCGAATTGCATAGAATGAAAGTAAATTTTGTTAATAACTTGGAAAAAAATAATTTCTCACCATAAGTATATTTTAATATTATTTTTTACTTTTTTAAAGCTACTCAATCGAATAATATAATCGATATTTTCTCTAACGAGTTTGTTGTTTCATTGAATAGCTTAAAAAAAATGAAAAATAATATTCAAATAATCTATTTTTTACAACTATTTAATTGATTTCTTTCTTAGTATAATTTAAAATTTTAGAAACTCAAAAGTTGAAATTGAGATTATTATTTGCCAATTAGTCGGTTATTAAGTCGAACTTGTCCATATTGGGCCTTACGATATTCATATCCTTATTGTTGGTTTTTAATTATGATCAATAAATTTCTCAAATTCTCTTAAGTAAGAAATTATAAATTTAATACTATTTAATATATTTAATATGTTTAATAGTGAATAATATATTTAATATTTTAATATTTAATAAGAATTTATTTAGAAATTAAAAGCTTAATAGTTCTTAAAATATCATGATGTACAAAATACTATTTAATTTAGAATTTCTTATATAATACAAGTTCGACTTCATGAGCGACTAGTTGGCAAATATTAATATTAATTTCAGCTTTCGAGTTTCTAAAATTTTAAAAGAAAGGAATTTAAAAATTTTTCGATTTGCAAACAACTTTCTATCAAAACCGGATCCACCGCACCGTACCCCATTAAGATAACATATGGAAAATGTAATTACGTCGTAAAATAATTTTTGACTGAAAGTATTTAAATTTGTTTTGTGGGCTTTTTTAACCGTTAGGAAGATAAGGCATACAATTCCTGTTTTATGAATATCTACACAAATCTAATTTCCTGATATCTACAGCAGATTTTGATGTCAAGTTACATACTGGAGCCTGAAATAACTCCTGGTTGCCCTGTGAAACAAATTCCATAAAGGAGCAGTCTTTTAATTTAGTAAAAAGAGTTGTATTTTTAACTCTTACCCATTTAATGCACGGATATCGCCATTTCTTGATACCGAATATTGTACTATTTTTCTTTATTCGACGATACATGAAGGCACTTTGAAGTTTCACACCCTCGTTCATAACAAATTTTTTAATTATTTCAAGGGGTTGGTTTTGTCAACCGTTACACATAGACACGTCAAAGACCACGTTAATCACGATTCTTTAATAGCGAATATTCTATCGGTTTTTTGTATTGAACTGTCGATTGAATGTCTTACTTTGCTAAACCCTTTGTGATGGAAAATCACGACTCCTATGTAGCATCTGATTAGATTGCAAATGTAACGCCCCATACTGAATTCAAAAGCTTATTTTCTTGTAGGTTGAGAGACTGTACCTGAAGGAGAGTGTCACCTAAAGACACCCTAAAGTGAATTCAGGTGCCTATAGTAATATTTTAATATTATTTTTCATTTTTTTAAAGCTACTCAGTGAAATAATAAAATCCTTTAAAATATATAAATTTTATTATTCAATTGAATAGCTTTTAAAGAATTGAAGTAATATTTTGTCTGATGAAACGAATTATTACTTCATGAATCTTACAATGTTTCAGTCTAACGTTTCATTGACTTACATCTCTAATCTTGGATTCCCCCAGAGAAAAACATCTGGTGTCCATAGAAGGAAGCTATAAGCGACCCATATGGGGAAAATATCATCTTCCTTTCAATCTTAAAATGTTATGCTTGCACCTTAGTGATGGCGTTAGGAGCAGAGAAAGTAATAAAACTGAAACTTTCGGGTACCTTCCGCGTCGAAAGTATCTCTTTAATTCTGTCTCTTGAAAAGCAAGTCTGAACGTATGGGTACATAGCATTGTGCCGGACAGTTTCATCTGCTCTCAATTTATAATTACGAAATTTTCCTGAAACTTGTGAAAAAATTGTTGCATCCGAAAAATCATTTGTCAGTAGATGAAACTTTCGTATTCATGCTGCCGCGAATGTTTCGAGTTGCTATGAAGTAAGTGCGCTTTAACCAATGATAGCTTTGATGAAAATTCGAATAAAAAATCTGGCTACGGCCCTAAATTTGTATGCATTTTAAGCTTCAAAAAATGAAAGCATGAAAATAAACAGCTTTAGTTGTCAAGGAGTTTTTCATAGTTTTCTGATGCCTTCGCATGTTTTTCAATTATTTATAGGCGACTCATATTGTCGAAAAGTCACATTGCGGCATCTCTCATTCATACAAATTTTAAGTCCACAAGAAATTAGCAAACATTAGCGGTGTGACCACGAAAGAATAATAAGGAGACCGATCTCCATACATGCGATTTGGCAGGAGCAACGGCACCGTAAGTGCCAGGCCTGTAAATAGTAATCACTCTTCACTCATTGCGCAAGTGCCAAGTGTCCTCTTCTCATGCACGGAAAAGTGCGAGTGAGGCATCAGGTTATGCGAGTTTTTTTCTTTTGCTGCCAGCAAAAGTTCTTCGAGCTGTCAAGTAAAATGAGTAAAATGAGTGTGTGTGATGTATAATATAATTAATACTTTTAGTCAAGAGAATTACATAAGATTGCGGTTATCAAAGGAGTGAATTATGAAAGTGGTAAGTACAGAATTTAATGAAATTGTATGGACATGAAATCTTGCAATTGGAATTTCAATCTATACTTACCACATTCATAACGAACTTCTTTGATTACCGTAATCTTATAAAACACACTTGAATTAATTATGTATTCACTTAACCAAAAGTTTTAATTATTATAGCTTACACATTTTACACACTCATTTTACTTGACAGCTCGAAAAACTTCCGCTGGTAGCAAAATAAAACAAACTCGCATAACCTGGTTAACATACTTTATTTTCAAAAGCTGTCACACTCGCATTTTTATTGCGCGTGAGAAGGGGACACGTGGCGCTTGCGCACTAAGTGAAGAGTGATTACTACTTACAGGCTGACTTACGGTGCCATTGCTCCTATCAGATTCGAAAAAGTTATCCATGGCAGTTCAGTCTCCTTATTATTCCTTCGTGGGTGTGACTTAAATTATTTCTGTGACCAGTCAAAGCGGTGTCTTCCCAACCCCCACGAGATGTTAGAACAGGGTTAGGGGTATGACGAAGAAAATGTAATTTATACACTTGGTTTGCGTGTTGGATATTGTGTCCTAGAGGTACCGAAATTCAATCTGTGCACCAAGTGTATAAATTACATCTCCGAGAAATTTTGGTTTTATGTACGAGTACTTAAAGGTTTCTTTAATCAATTTCTCGAGGACACGACATACAATCCTTGCACCAGGTGTATAAAATACATTTTCTTCGGGGAATTTGGGTTTTACGAGTACTTTAGGGTTCCTGTAGTCTACTCCTCAAGGACACGACATCCAACTTTTGCACCAGGTGTATAAATTACATCTTGTCTGGAGAGTTTGGGTTTACGAGTATGTTTGAGCCCCTGCAGTCATTTCCTTCTTCTGTAGGGATCTTTGGTTTTACTATTACTTCTGGGTACCTGCAGTTGTTTTCACGATGACACGACAACCAATCTGTACATCAGGTGTATAAGTACTCCTTCTTCTGGGAAGTTTGGTTTAAAGATTACTTGAGGGTTCCTGTAGTCGATTCATCAAGAAAAGAACGTGCAACTTTTGCAAGAGGTTTATATAGTAATCCTCTTCGAGAAGTTTGATTTAACGAATACTTGAGGGTTCCCTTAATCCGTATTTTATACACCTGTAGGTGATATGGATACGATATTGTTTCTAATAGATATCGACTACCGGGACCCTTCCTCCTCGAATAAATCGTTGCAGTAACCCTAAAGTACTTGTAAAACCAAACATCCCCGGAGAATATGTATTATATGTGTACACCTGGTGCAAGTGCATGACGTCTTGCTCTCGTGTACACCACTACAGGTGCAATAAAGTACTCGTAAACTCAAACTTTTGGGAAGAAGATGTATTTTAAACACCTGGTGAAAGTTTTGGATGTGATTTTCTCGAGGAACTAACTACAGGACCTCTGAAGTACTCGTAAACCCAAACTTCCCCGGAGAAGATGTATTATATACCGCTGATTCAAGAGTTCGATGTCGTGTCCTCGTGGAAATGAATGCAGGTAACCTACAGTACTTGTAAAACTAATCTTCTCCGGAGAAGATGTATTTTATACACCTAGTGCAAGTGTTTGATGTCGTGTCCTCGTGGAAAGCTTCTATATATCTTCTTGTTAATCTTAAAATCTTATAATTTAAAAATTTAAAACTTTTCCAAACTCACAACTATGTATGATCTTCTAAGAAACTTTTTAAATTTCCGTTAACTGATAATAACTACGCCTCGAAAAGGACTCGGATCCGAGTCGAAACATGTCGGCAATTTTTAAATAAAAACATCAAAAACCCGGAAAATGCTATCACTACATTAATATTCTAAGATACCGGAAAAAATTAAAACAACTTGGTAACTTATGTTGGGACAATAGTGAGCCGATATTTTGGAAAAGTTGGCCCGAATTTGGGACGAAAATTCGCATAGGGGATATCTCCTATATTTTCACTTAATTTCTGTATCTTACACAGGAAGTGGAAACGTTTGCCGCGGAATATATCCGAAAGTTTCATCCACTGCTGATTTATAACTACGAATTTTTTTTTAAACTTGTATATAATTCTTTTTGCTTTTTAACGCACGTTTTACCAATCGCGTCGCGTCTAATTGAAAGTCACTCTGTATAATCTGAACATTCAAGAACACTGCGAATGTAACAGAATACTCCAAAACCGAGCAAAGGAGGAGGGTGAATAAGGCCTGTTTTTGGGCCAGTCTCCGATTGGTCTCAAAGTGTTTTATTTTGTTCAGCTAACTAGGCCTCAGAACCCCGTAAAAGGATTTTTTTCTGAAAGTGATTTAGTTTCAAGACATAGGCATTTTTATGTTCGTATTTTACATGGATTTTCGCACTTTCGGTCAAAGCATGCTGGGTTTCACATTTTTAATATTGCTCACTTAAGATCACACTTTCCCAAAAACTGCGCACGTATATGTGTTACAACATATGCCAGAGCCATTATTTTCCTTGAAGTTCGTAGCCTTGAAAATAAGGCTTACTTTTAAGCTTTGTTAGGTCTAAAACCATGAAAGGAGTATAAATGTTCTATAAAATGATCGAAACAAACTTCATCTTGGTATTGGTCGCATATCTCCCGAGTCAATCATTAAGGACCATATTATGTCAACGGGAAAAACGGTATTCGTAAATAGAGAAGATGTATGTATCCTTGTGGCTGATGGCACATATATATTTATCCAAAAATGTAGCAATTACTCGTTTCAGAGGCGGAATCATTCTATGGATAAAGGAAGGAATATGGTCAAGCACACGATGTGAGTAGCGACCAAAGAATATACAGTGGATATTTTCGGTCCGTATTTTGCTGATGGCAACAACAGCGACCCTAGCATACCCGACAGTTTTTTAAAACAAGACTCAGAAAAACTACGAACCTGGATGCCTTCAAACTCTGTTATCGTTGTCGATCACGATTTTCGGGACTGTCTAATTTTCTTAGAAGATCTTGGATTCGTTTAAAAAATGCCTTATTTTCCTCAAAAGGCATCGCAGCACTATACGACCGAAGCAAATGAATCAAGGCTCGTTACTAAAGTCCGATGGGTGGTTGAAGCGATCAATGGATTGATAAAAACGTGGGGAGCTTTAAGTAATGTTTTTCCAAACACTCAAATCCCGTACATCGGAGATTAGGTCAGAATGATCTGCGTCCTTTGTAGTGCTTTTCGACCTCTCAGAATTCATGAAAATCCCGATGATCATCTGATCGCCAAAACAATGTTGCGATTGACTTCGCAGCCTAATCGCTTTCAATAAAGAGCAGATAAAGATAAGTGGGCAAACAAGAGGGATCGTGGTTTCCTATAATTCAAGAGTTACTACCTGATTTTCCTAGGTTAACTCTTGATGAGTCGCGATACATAATATTCGGAGTCTACCAATAGAAGCAAGCCGAATCGTATACCGAGGAACGCTTATCGGGTGATGGAATGTACTCCCTTCTTGCCCACAGACAGATGGAAGGCATTCTAAGAGTACAAATGCAGTCTCGTCACATATCTTCCCAAGTGTACATCTTATGGATAGAAACTAATGCTGAACCAAATCCGATAAGTGCTTGGTACTGCCAGTGCAAAAGCGGTGCATGCGTGGTTGGATGTTGCGCTCACATTGTCAGTGTTCTGTGGTATCTTGGTTACTCTAGATATAAAAAAAACACTCACAGACCTTCAAGTGCGTTCAAAAGTCACGTGAATGATGCCTTGTGTTGATACCTTTTCTTAGAAACATGCTCTAAGTATGTTTCGATCATTATATAGAAATTATTTATACTAAATCCGATAAAGTAGAACATTTATACTCCTTACATGGTCGCAGACATATCAAAGCGTAAAAATAAGCCTTATTTTGAAGGCTAAGTACTTCAAGGAAAATAATGGCTGTGAAATATGTTGTAACGCATATATGTGCGCAGTTTTTGGGGAAGTGTGATCTTAATTGAGCAATATTAACAATGTGAAACCCAGCACGCTTTGACCGAAAGTGCGAAAACCTATGAAAAAAACGAACTTAAAAATGCCTATATCTTGAAACTAAATCACATTCAGAAAAAAAATCCTTTTAGGGAGTTATGAGGTCTAGTTAGATGAACAAAATAAAACACTTTGAGACCAATCGGCGGTGGGCCCAAAAACCGGCCTTATTGACCCTCCTTTTAGACATAAATTCTGTAACATCGTAAAACCATCTTAAAGCGTCAAGAATATTGGAGCACATTCTAGAATATTTTATAAATGCTAAGGACATTCTTTAATTTATGGTAAATTTTATAAATAGAAGAATATTTAAGAAAATTCTACTTCGAAAATATTTCAGTCTCAGAATAGTCTAGAACATAATAGAATACTTCCAAAAATTACGGAACATCCATGAACATTTTAGAGCATTTCAAAAGATTATTTCGGTAAATTCTAGAATACTGAAGACATTTTGTGGGCATTTCGAATATTGCAGAATCCACAAAAATTACTATTTTATTGTTTGGAGAGTAAGATCATAGCTCTAAGTTCTTCCTGATAAAATGAAACCAAAGATTTAAGCGGCTATATTACAATGTTGCAATTCGAAATTCTTGAAGGTGTAAAATATGCGAATAAGGTATAAATCTTCTGGTAGGAAAATGGAAAGGTGAGTGCACGTATTTCCGACATAGACTGATGACCGGGACGGTAATGGTGACAGAATGAGATATCCATATGAGAAAGTCAAAATAAATAACCCGGTTTAACGAGCCTCTCATCCTTGCTCGTGTTTGAAATATAGGTTACCACGTTTGGAATTTTTTCATGTAATAAAATTATATTCCTCCAGATTTATACGAAAACCGCGTCAGGAATCTCAACGAGATTCGCCGTTGGTTGCCGCGGTCGACGCGTCGGAAAAATTATGAGAACGATATTAAATTTCAACTGTGATTTTAATTATGGAAAACAAAAAAATGCGTGGAATTCGCAAACGAGGCATGAGGTTGTAACAAGTTGTTCGGGTTTAACAGAAATTTGACTTAAAAAATTTAAAAACAACAGAATAGACGAAATTTGGGTGAAACATTTTCCCCTAAATTAATAATGTTGATGACTGATTCTGCGAATAACATGATGGATATAGAGTGAAGGAACTCGTATGCGTCACAAACTAGAGCGCTAAAGTTTATTTAGCAATGCTCGAAGGCGGGCAGGTATCCCAACAACCAAGCTTGCTCTCTGTTTATACTCTCGTGTTCATTTCAAAGTTTGCTCTCTGCGCCTGTACTTGTAACCCTCAAACTATTCAACATATGTGAGATATAAAATCATTTCGAGCTTTTTATCACGCTCTGCTTGTTCCGGACTGAATATGCACTGCTTTTACCGACGGAATGTTTTCATGAATTAGGCACGCAGCCAGGAAATCTGTTGCGGAGGAGGTATAGACATTTAATTTGCTGGGATGGAAAAAAAAGATTCTTAAACTTTTAAAGTAGAAGGTATCGAATATATATTTAAAGTTTCGCTTTGATGTTTTTTATGATAATTATTTTTAAAACGAGTGCGGTAATAAATAAAATAAGAAAAGTGCGTTAGGGATCATACAAATATTATATGGCATAACAAATTAACAGATGTTTTTTAAAAATCTCATGTACTGCTACTTGCTTTTTTTATGTCTAAAATATTGCTTCTTAGAACATTTGTAATGGAGTCTTAGGTCTTGTCACGTCACTGTATGCGTTGCAATATAGTTTTGATGCATATCTTATAATTGTAATCGACGTTGTTTCTGACTTGCACTCTCTGCTTATAATTATCAAATAATATGTTTATTGCTGTATATTTGCACTTATTTGTAATGGTCAACGACTATGAAACAAATTATTTTCTAATAAAAAAAAAATAAAAAAAAAATAAAAAAATATGAAATAATTATATTAAATTCTCAAGGCTGATGCAGCAGTGTACAAAAAAATGTCGAAATTTACAGGGTCACTAAAATCTCCACTAATTCTTTATCCCCAAAGATCAAAGTTTTAAAAAGGCACTTTGCAAGGTCTTCTGCGCCTCGTAAGAGGTTTCATTGTGGCAAGAGTTGGGTCCAGTATATCGCTTTTCACAAAAATGTACATATTCGCAACAAAGTGAGAGTGTAAAAAAGTGTGGAAATGAGGGAACGTAGAAGCGTACGGGGCGAATAATCCTATCACATGGAAGTTCAAAGATAAAACTATACTTCTATAATATTTTTTTCGGGACAGGACGGGCACTGCACATGCACTTGCAGCAATGAGTATTCTTTTCTATTCACCGAATTTCCTATTTTTCATATAAAAACCAGATTCGATGCAGAAACCACTATTAAAGCGATTAATTAAAGGGTACGACCAAATTATACAGGGTGTCCCAGTACTCAAGGCACATGTTTATATTTTTGAATTCCTCATAAAAAATAGAGTTGAAAATAATAATAAAAATTTCTTGTAAAGTTAATAATTAATGAGTAATTAACAATGAAACATTAACCAATCGGAAGCATGCGATAGATGGATGAGAGTCCATGTGTCACTAATGAGGGTGTGTGCGCTAAAGAGTAATTTTAAATTTGCAGGAGGTTGTGAATATCAATGGTGCAACTTCACACGGCAACTGAGCGATGAGATATTAAATCTTAGAAAATATCTTTTTCTTTAGAATAGGCGTTGAATTATTTTAACTTCGTTCGAGTATTTCTAATTCTGTAGAATTCAGACGAATTCTTATAATTCACTTGTGCTCCTTCGAATCCAAGTCTTTTCTATTCTCTGAAATCTACTCAATTCTCTGAATACTTCTGAATTTTCTGAATTCTTCTCAATTGTCTGAATTCTTTTGAGTTCTCTGAACTCTTT
>CAKNWU010321527.1:3419-14523 GCA_932072015.1 Andricus quercustozae
TTATCTACATGCTTTTGGAAACGCTTTCCGTCTGGGGATTCTAGGATCGCGGTGTGCTTATCTAGTAAGTTTATTATTTTATAGGGACCGTGGCTTTTGCTGTTTAGCTTATTACTTTTTGTTTCTCTTTTCACGTATACACTATCTCCTATTTTTCCAGCGAAAGGTTTCACTTTTCTGTCATATAATTGCTTTGATGTCTGTTTTGCTTGAATCAAACTATTTGCGGCTATCAAGTTGATTTCCGATAATCTAGTTATTTATTCTTTTAAGGGGACATTCCAATGTGAACGCTCAAAATAAAACCATATATTGAATCATTTTTTTTCTCAGGAACTATTGTATATAATTAAACGAATGTTTTTTTCTCTTAAAGGTATGATCAAGGAGAGTGCACAAAAATTTTGTTTGATGGTAAAAAATATGTATTTATTTATTTATAAAATAAAATGAATGTGTGCAAAAAATAAAAAGATTTCTGCTGGCGCAGGTGATTTTGGCAGCAGAAAATCGAAAAAGTTTATTAATCTATGTCATCACCCCTATGGTCCGAACCTCCACTTTTTATTTTATCAAAAATTAACAAAATGGCGGCGTTTTTTCTGAAAAAAAGAAAACAAAACTTTCTTTCAGAAAAAGTTTTTTTTTCACAGGAAACGCCGCCATTTGTTAAATTTTTGATCAAATAAAAAAGTGGAGGTTCGGACCATAGCAG
Source organism: Andricus quercustozae (assembly GCA_932072015.1). Classification (NCBI taxonomy): domain Eukaryota; kingdom Metazoa; phylum Arthropoda; class Insecta; order Hymenoptera; family Cynipidae; genus Andricus; species Andricus quercustozae. The sequence goes on from CAKNWU010321527.1 coordinate 4,135, forward strand.
CGGTGACATAGAGTAATAAACTTCGTCGATTTTCTGTTTCTGGTCACCAGCAGAGCCAAAATCACGTGCGCCAGCAGAAAACTTTTTTTTTGTTGCACACATGCATTTTATTTTATAAATAAATCATACCTTCATCATACCTTTAAGAGAAAAAAAAACATTCGTTCAATTATATACAATAGTTCCCGAGGAAAAAAATGATTGAATATATGCTTTGTTTTTATGCGTTCACATTGGAATGTCCCCTTAAATACGACCAATAAGTTTCTAGTTTTTCGCTAGAGGGAAATGAACTAGGTGTGCGCACAGTTTTTCCGACAATTAATTCAAAAGGTGTAAATTTGTAGCTTCATGAATTGAAGTGTTATATGAGAACATAGCAAATGGTAATATTTTATCCCAATAATCATAATTATCAGTATAGGACTGGATGTAATCGACCAACACCGCATGACTTTGCTCTAAAGATCCGTTTGATTGCGGGAGGTATCCGGAAGTTGTAATTTGTCGAACTCCAAATATTTTGGATAATTTTCTCAATAGTATGCTTGTAGAAGCACTTCCCCGATCGGTTAATATAGCTTTTGGCGCTCCATATTGGGAAAATAGGTTTTTGGCCAACGCATGAGCTATTGTTGTTGCTGTTGTATCTGCTTTGCCACGGCGATGCAATACTTTGATAAATTGTCCTGCATTGTGCGGATGTGCCGATTTCCCTCTGGGGTAGTAGTAGGTAGTGGCGTATTCTTATGTATGTTTTATTGACTCCTTTGTGTTCCCAATCTTACTTTGATGATTTTCGATTATTATTTGTTCGCGATTTTCTTCTGGAGGTACGCTTACACTCCCATAACAAATTATAATCTCGATATCGATGTCGTTAAAGATGTCTTTTATTAGGTCCACAATTTTACCTTTTGGCAATACTTCTGTCAAATCTCCTTGATTCGAAGTTCTAAAAGATTTAATGTTTTCCCGTCCTAATACTACATACAAATTGTGTAATCCGATTCTTAAATTTTCTTCTCGCATCTGTTCGAAGTGGTTCTGTTTTATAATTACTGTATAAATCTTATAACGACCTCTAGTACATAATTTCTCCTCAAATAAGTTTAATTTTCCTTGCAGCTAGTTATTTTAGACAGAATATCTTTCTTGGGGTACAAAGTATAAATTTCTGGCAATGCAGGCGGTATGCTAGTGATGGGCGTGCGTGTATAGTCAGCCTCAGGTAAAGCTACTGTAGGCTCGGTAATAATTGGCTCTTGTGGCTTCATTTCCACACGTCGAGGCTTGTAATTTTAATTTCTTGTTATTGGACTTTCTGGGATTTTTAAATTATCTATATTTGATTTCTGGAATGGTGTTCATAGGACTTGTGGTAGTCCACAGCCTGAAGGGCGGTGTGTTGCTAAGACATCGGGAGTAGAAGGGGATTCCGTCTGAGTTGCAAAAGTTACGCTTTTTCGTTGCCTGTTTTCAGGTAATAATAATAATAAAATAGAGATAGGATTATAGGTCTCGTCAGAATTATCCTCTGAATCGGTACTAGAATCTCGATAGTTATGTCTGGGTGAATTTCTTTCTTCCTCCACCCTACGGCAAAGCAAACGTTTACCAATAGTGCTTTCATTCAAACCACCAGAAGATTTGTAAAATGGGTCCATAGATTGATTTTGGTCATTAGATTTTTGGTTCGTCGGACGTTGCATTCTTGAAGTAGAAGGCTGAGAAGTATCAGTTTTGGCTGATGGTCCTTTCTTTGTTGAGCTTGTAGGTTTAGCCCATGGATATGTGTTCATGGTTCTAGCTAGGGGTTTCACTGATTGCGCTCTGCCCTGTTCGTTTTGACGGGCCTGCATTGGCAATAACCTGGCAGGGTTTTCCTTACACTCTTCTTCACTTTCTTTCGATGGGCTCTCTAAAATCGGATTTCTAGAAAGTGCATCAGAATTAGTGTTTAATTTTCCAGGCTTATATTTAAAGAAATATTCGCATTCTCTTAATTTCAATCGCCAACGAATTAAACGTTGTCCAGGGTCCTTTACCGAATCTATGCATCTTAATGGTTCATGATCACTAACCAGTGTGAATTACTTTCCATAAATATAGGGTCGGTATTGTTTTACTGCGTATAAAACTGCTTAGCATTCTTTCTCGGTAGTAGAGTAATTACATTCGGCACCGTTTAACACGTCATTGAGATTGGTCGCAGGTCTGCAAACGTTACACAATTCATGAAGATTTGTGGATATGTCTCATCATGAGAGTCATAGACCTTTTGAAGAGCAAATTGTCATTCGTAACTTCGATCACACATATAAAGAACCATCTTTTCACATTTCAGAAATTCAAGTATTCCTACAACGGCGAATTAGAGCAATTGGGGCTGCCGCAACATTGTATACGCTAATGAGTGAATGCAGGGGCAGGTCCACCGCCTCAACCTAGAACGCCTCGCAAGGCTCGAAAAATGAAGTCGCGGGTCTTAACTACATTGTTCAATCCCTCTTTTGCTGCATGTAACTCAAACCACTTCATCGGTCATTTTCAAGAGTGGCATAGGCTTAATGCTCCTGATAGGCATCAAACTGTGGTTCGTCTACGTTCATGCTTTGATTGTCACAAGATGAGACATGGGAGTCAGTGGTTCTATAAGATTCAATTATTTGTTTAGTGATTTCCCGACTCGATCGTCTTTTGGTGTTGTGGGAAGTGACGAGTCGGATGACGTATTACTTCCGGTCGCGTCGGGATCGATCGTACGGTTAACGATCGTGATCGTAGCTTCCGGAGGCTACATCTGTGCCAATTTTCCAAAACAACCAAAACCTTTTTTTGGGCACAAAAGGAGTGCTGTATTAGACATTCTAGGGGACTGGTATCCTGGATTAAATCGATACAAGGTATTTAGAAGTTCAGGATCACGGCGAGAAATTGTCTTGTTCATTTTCGTTGACTTCAACATGACTGAAAATTATTCCTTCGCAATCCCACGCCATTCCGTCATTAATTCAAAACAAGCCCCAAAAAGTTTTTTTTTCATAAAATATTGTTTACATAATTTTTTTTTCAAACATCTTATTAAAAAAAAATTTCAGAAATTTCTTTTTAACAATTCTTTTTTTCAAACTTTTGCTCAAAAAAAAATAGTTTCCGAAATTTAAAAATCTTTTTTTTTAAGATTAGTATTTTTCGTTAACTCCTCCGTACACAACTTTTTCGGACAGGCGTTGCAAAAAAATAGCGTGTGATACACGTGCACATAGGCGATTGCTAACTTGTGTTATTGCATCATTCGCCTGCGGCTTGAAGCACTCGTCTACGTTTTCAGACTCGCTTCGCTCGTGCGCTAACCACCGGCTCATGCTTGGAGCCTCCGGCTTAAGCTGCAAAATTCACACTCGCACACAATCACCTATTTTGCGCATTTGTATCACAAATAACTATTATAAAACTTCTTTCATATCTTGCTAAACCTAGAAATTGTTTGATGTTCTTGGGATTTTCGGGCGTTGGAAATGTTTGCACTTTCTCGACCTTCTTATGGTCATGCTTCACTCCTTTACTGCTAATTATATGGCCAAGGTAGTAGCAATTTCTTTCAACAGGAATTCGCTTTTCTCTGGTTGGATGGAAAGATTTGCTTCTTCTAAGTCATAGGGAATGATGTGCTCCAAATTTTTTTATCGATTCGAAATTTGTATGGCTTCTTTTAATTTGTTTAGGAGACGTCTTACCTTATTCCCATGTTCTTCTAGTATTTCTGCGTAAATTACTATGTCGTTAAGATAGACAAATAAAATTCAACGCCTTGTAATCCTAGAAGAAATTGGTCCATTAAGCGCTAGAATGTCGCAGGTGAATTCTTCAAATCCATTGGCATTCTGACGTGTTCGTAGTGCCCGTGTAAAAATGAAAAAACAGTTTTTGGTCTATCAGCTGGGTTTAGTTCTATTTGGTGATATCCGCTGGCTAGATTGAAAACTGTAAAGTATCGTGCCTTTACTAAATGATCTAATGCTTCAGTTACCTTTGGAAATAAATAAGCGTCACCAATGGTTTTCTTCATTCAACAACCGGAAGTCTATTACTACTCTGTACTTTCTCCTTCCAGTGTGTTTCAATTTTTTCGGAATTGTTAGCATAGGAGTGCTATAGGGTTTTGAACGGGCGAAAATCGGTATGGTCGAAGATGGATTGGAACATCGTCAGTTGTATGTATTTTATGATGTACTATATGTGTGGGAGTTAATGTCTCTCCAGTTAAGTGAAAAACGTCAGGGTAATCTCGAAATATTTCTTTCACATGCTCTTTTTCTTCTTTGTTTAGATGATCTAGTTCTAGGATCTCAAGAATCGCTTCTACTATATTTTCTGACGGTATGTATTCCTTGTCCGTAGGATAATCGTCCAGTCGATTTCTACTTGTAGGACCTCTTCAGTGGTATTAATCGCGTATACATGACAGTTTCCGTTGGAATTTGATACGACTTTACTTGAATGTTTAAAACTTTTACGGGCATTACTTGTTTAGTTCTAGCTTTTATACGCAATTTTTCTCGTCATGTATTTGTTCCTGAGCGACTTTCGATTCCTTAGCGCTGAAAGTAATGGGTTTTGTAGGGTTAGAATAAGTTACTATTGTATTATGCCTAAATGATATGCCGACCTTTTCTTGACCAAATGAAACTACATGAAAAACCACTCTAGAATTTTCTAAGGATACTTTTAGTGTACCAATAGTTGAGATTTTATTAGGAGTTATTCCTAAAATTTCAATGGAGTCGCTTTCTGTTATTATCAAATCCTCGTTTAAAGAATTTATTTTTATTATATTAATGTCGGCTCCCGTGTCAACTAAAAATGAAGCTTTTGCTTCTAAAAAGTCTGGTAATGAGACCTCTACAACTAGAGATTCTCTACTGAGTTTTGTGTGGTAGATATGCTGCATCTCTTTAGGAGTCGTACGCTCTCCTAACGCTCTTGTTTCTCCTCGCCTGTCGCTGCATCCGTGCGGCGAGCGGAGTTGTAGTTTAAAGTTTCCTTGTTAGATTGAACAGGAGATTGAGAACAGGGTGGGGTATTTATTCCTCCCCGTGAGAAATTAGAATTTGTATATCCACTATTCTGCATGGGAGCGGTCGCTCAGAAAGGATAAGGATGATAAAGCATATAGGGATATTGATAATGAGGGATATATTTCTTTGAGAAATAAGGCATGTTACTATTTGGAAAATTTTAGGCTCCAGGAAAATAAGGGCGTTTCATTATCCCAGGCGGATTCTGTTTTTGATCAGAATCTTTATATGAGTCGGGAGTCACCGTAGAACGTACATGAGGACTAGGACTACGGTCAGTTGATCTCGAATAACTGGGTTGAGAATATCTATTTTCGCGATAAAAGTTTGTAGAATATTGAGGGTTCAGTTGGTGTCTTGCTTGATTTTCAAGAGCGACTTTCAGGGCATTATCTAGAGTTTGGGGGTTTCGTGCTTCCACCAAACCTGATGAGCTAAAAGTTGTGCAACATTTGCATATTTATCCTCAAGCGCAGCTTGAACTCCTGATTTTAAAAGCACTACTCGATCAAAAAGTTCACTGACACTTTCTTCTCGATTCATTCGAATAGTCGAAATTTCATGTAAATACCATGAATACGTTTTGTGAGGGGCGAAACGTTGTTTCAGATGTTTAACTAGATCGTTAATGGTTTCAAAAGTTTTCCCATGAATACTATCTCGGGCCGCCCCCTTTAAACGGGCCAACACTGCCTTGAGATACTGCTTTTCCCAGTTGTCTGCCACGGAAGGTTCCCTATTTATGATATCCTGAATGAAATCTCGGACTGGCATATTTTTGTCATCATAACTAGGAATATTTACGACCCCTTGCTGCACGGCAAAACATTCTGCCATAGACGTCATCATTGCTTCGCTGAGAGTGCGACTGATATCGTCAGCAAATTGGGTTTCGTTTGTATTATTATCAGGCATTTTGCGAGGTTATCGTTTAGAACTGAGTGTGAATTTGGTTAATTACAGAGAAGTTCGGATATGGTTAGACCTAATTTGAACAAAATGATTTTCCGGCTGTTTCCGATATTTCAAACGGAAGTTCTATTGTTATACTGTTAAAATCGACAATTCTTTCCAAAATCTGGACTTGGATGACGACAATTTCACTTTATTTTTCAAACGTATTTCGATTCAAGTAAAAAGAGTAACAAAAAGGTATAAAATAATTAATTAAAAAATTTTATATCCAAAGTTAGCTTTTAGTTTGAAAAACGGTGATGTGTTGATTCATTAATCCGTTTGAATTCTCTTTAGGGCTACGTATAGATTACGTTGTATTTCTTTGAGAAAGAAGGTGAGTTATCAATATTTAAAAGTGATTCATCTCGATAACGGATGGTGGTTCATCCACCTGAATTAAATGAATATTCACGAAAGGGTTGTAAGAAAGCAATTTTCGAGCAATGGTGATTCTGATTTATTTGAAATTTTACTTATCTGTTATTTGTGGATGGTTGGCAAATATTCACTTAAAACAATTATTAAGATGCTAATATTTTATGAAAATGACTCTATCATAATTGCATTACTTGTATAAAAGCGAAAACTCAGCTGAAGTGATAATTGTGTTTATTGAAAGAACTATCATTCGTCATAATCCAAATAAAATGTCTGACCGCAAACGCACATTTACCACTAAAAAGCAGTTGCCAGCGTTGTTCAGTGGAAAAAGACAGTAAATCGAATGGTTACACAAGAGACAAAATAAAGATATTAATACAAAATCGTATAATCTGATGCATTGAAGTTGCTAATGGATCATAAATGTTTCAAATTCGCGGAAGCACGGTTGTTGAACGTTGATATTTGATGACGTTGTTGTAAACCCTTCACTTGTACAATCCTGCTACAAGGAGTACATACAAGGTTAAATTCAGGGTATTTCATAGGATTATTAACGATGGCATGGCTTATACTCTCGAGTGCCGATGAAGTAACTATCTTAAAACTATACTGAAGTTAAATTGTCAATAAAAACACTGAATTTAAACAAAAGTGACCACCGCTGCCACCAAATCAGCCGTCACGTCCCGAACAAAGGCGAGGGTAGGTTGGTAATAGGGTAGGTAACGGAGGTTTAATGGGCTGATTAAGTCAGGTTGGTAAGGCCTGACAATTTATATCTTTTGTGGGATAATTCGTCGATTATATTCCCAATACGTTGTAGAATATCGACGGAATTCTACCGGGTGTTTCAATTGATTTCTACAAATAATTTAAAAATCAATTTATACGACGATCGAAGACCTAAGGGGCATTATTTTCAAAGCTAGACTGCACGTTAATATTTTGCAGTGAGATGGAATTACGCGGTTTACTCAAGACACGCGACTTAGTCAAAGCGGTTCGTAAATGGATGTGGACAGTATAACTGCTTGAACGGGCAAGACACCCACCAGGGGTGAGTCTGGGTTTTATACAGTAAAATACTTCTTCAGAGGGCACTTACAATTCTCTAAAGTTACTAACGACACGTACAACTCAATAAAGTTACGAATGGCATGTAAAACTCACTAAAGCTATGAGTGGCACGTACAACTCACTAAAGTTATGAATGGCACGTACTTGCTCATCCATCATTTATCTGATGATTCAGGTTAATTTAATCTTCTCTTTTACTGTTTTATTTATGTACTAATTATTTATCGATCGATAATTTGTTTACTCTTCTCTTGTTCTTTTATGATCAGCTTCTTATTTCTAAGTTTTAGATGCAAACACTTGCGGTATGTGTTTGCAACTATTTTTGTTACATTGTGTAATTATTTATTTATAACTAATTTTTATACTATAATGATACATTATCCTTTTCCAGAAGGTTATAACATGTTGTTCTTCTTTAATTTAATGAGCTAAGCATTTCTGTATTCTCAAATAATTAGCTAGGTCAGTATGCTCATGGTATTACCTCGCTAATTGGCTCGCGCCTACTTCCTTATCGACTGGCGCTCATTTATCACTGTTCATGTGCGGTGCAGTAGTTGCGGCCGACCACGTAATTCATTATCTACTGTAATACGATTACCATTCGGTGCTACGACAAAATTTAAAGTTTAAACTAATTGCGGACTTAACACCAACACAACCCCAAGGTAAATCAAGGTAGATTGGCAGTTTATTGCCTGCCCCTCAACTACAAGTGTGATCTGCTGCAGAACAACACGACCGCTTGTGAAGACACAAAGCTGGCATTTTAGTAGTGATATAGATAGACCCAGTGACTTCAGTCAAATCGAAAGCAATATAACCACACTTCGAATAAGTTCGAAAGCCGCCCCTATATCCCGATTTTTAATCATGAATAACAGGTCATCTGCATCCGGAAGAACAGTATAGAAGGCACCCTTTATGTCAATAGAATGAGCCAAGGTTGGTTTCCCCTCACCCAGATCCTGGATCACGTCAGAAGCAACTGGGGCGACACAATCAAGAGCCGATCTACCTTGCCGAAAGCCATACTAAAACCTAGGTATCCAGTTCCATTCTCGGCCTTAAGCTCCAAACACCTCTGAACAAGCCTTTCAAACAGCTTTCCCATACAAGAGGTCAGAGATATTGGGCGAAATCCCTTCCCACCAGGTTTTAGAATGAAAATCACCAGTGTCTTCGTCCAGACTTCCGGATATATAGAAGTCGCAAACATCATATTAAAGAGCACGTAGATAAAGTCCAGAACACCAGAGGAGAAGACCCTTATGATCATATAAGTAATACCATCCAACGCCGGAGAGATCCTCGCCTTACAGGCCTTGAGAGCCACTTCAAACTCAAGCTTTGAGAATGGCATTTTCATAGGATCAGATTCGTCGATCGCAGACACACGGCGAATTTCCACAGGAGGGATGGATATGAGCGGCCGCCAGATCATCCTGAATGATTCCGGAGAATTCTGATCCGTAACAACTATACCAGTATTACTCGAACTTTATTTCGAGGCCAGGGCTCGAACAGTCCGCCAAACCTTGGGCATACCAGTACCAGGATTGAGCGTCTCACTGAAATCCTTAAAAGCACAAAACTTCTTAAATCTAAGAAATTGATTAACCTCCTGGTCAACTACCTTGCAAACAGCCTTCTCCTCTCTCAACTGATTAGTCAGATATTCCTTCAAGGCCGTCCTCCTCCAAAGTAATGCCTCATCACATTCAGAATCACACTACAAGGGTTGAGCCTTGCTCTTAACCCCATACGAGCCACATCGAAAGGCCCCACATTCCACCAGAATTTCGAAAACATGGCCCATAAAATGCCCATAAACTCTCGACGGGATCAAGCCGCCATTCAATTTCTGCACAAGAGATGGAATCAACTCCTCCACGCTTTTGCGGAAGAGGAACCAATCCAAAGACTTGACGTTAAATCTCCTAGATGATAAGCTGGACATTGTACGGGGACGCATCGACACACCCATATACCAGAAAATGATCAGAGTGGTAGGTATCCTCCGAAACATCCACCGAGGCCAAGTGAGCCAAATAAGCGGAAAGAAAAACCAAATCCAGGTTTGATCCAGATTGTCCCGAAGAAGGAACAAAAGTAGGCTCATGGTCATTTAGGGGAATTTTGTCCCTATCAGAAATGGCCATACTCAATTCCCTCCCCGAGGTATTCTCCCAAACAGCGCCCCATATTCCGGAATGAGCAGACACACCATCTGCAACGTTAATTAATTCACATCAAGTGTCCTATTTAGTATCACTCAGAGGAGGTCAATCGTCCGACAACACAGCTATAGAGCCCACGGAAGTAAGCAAAATTATGCCCCCTACTGCATCCAAATCTCCCAGGTGGAGACCGTCCAGGTCAAGCTTCCTGAAACGAAGAACTTTCTTAACTAACATAGCCGAACCTCCTCCTATCTCTAAATCTGTCATACCTGTGAGTTACGTAGCCAGGGAATTCCCAAACCTGCTTCAAGTCCAGCCAGAATTATGTCAATTTCGGACCTCTTCTTCAAAACACTATGCGCGTTCCATTTAGCGAATTTTAGTTTACCGCGGTAAGTCACATTCATGGCGACGTCTCACAACCGTGAGATGGGCGGTCACAGGACACGATGAAATCACAAGGACAGGCCGGCGAAACCCTCGTGTGTTTTGAGTACACGAAGCGACCCAAGGATGACAGCTTTCTGCATCCATTTCGCAACTGCCTTGGCATATTTTTGGCACGCGGGTATGGCTTTAAGGTTACGAACCAGTGATAGTTTCGCACCTCCAAGAGGACCTATCACAAGGACAATTACTTGTACCGAATATTTTGGGTACAGCTTTTGCAGCTCCCTTTTAAGGTCTTGATACCTCTCCTCCAT
>CAKNWU010321588.1:7639-17686 GCA_932072015.1 Andricus quercustozae
CAGAAATAGAAATATATTAATGAGAATTCCCACAAATTATTTAATAAAATATTGTAGAAGAATATTCTTGTATTTTTAGGAAAAATATAAAATAATACTATTTGAAATTGAAATATTTAAATGAAAGAAGGAAATCCTTGGGATCAAAATCTAGTTTCAAAAATCATTTTGTATGTTTCCTCGAGGATTTTCCAAGGTTTATTACATTTTCTGTTTTACCTCTCTGCAAAGAATTTTTGCGGTTTATATGCGGTTATACGAGTTACAGTTCATTTTATTCGTGGTAATAATCGTGCTTTACGTTCGTGAAAAACGCCGATGGGATCCTGAATTCATTGGCATGCACATTCTTTTTCCTCTGACAGCAATACAATAAAAAATATAAAAATATTTCCACAACTTCACGTTTCAAAAGAATCGCCGTTCACAGACCGTAAGTTAAAGATCGGAGGCTCGCTGAAAAGATAATAAAGGATATCGTGTGCAGCTGGAGCTTCAAGTAGTGGTAAAAGAGCAACGAATCAATTTTATTTGCAGGTATGTGCCTGAAGAAAAGCATTGCTGACACAGCAAGAAAGAAACTATGATACATATTAAATCGATTTTCTTTTTTGTTCAGCCGATACACTTTTGTAACTATTACGAGCAATCTTATTGCAAACCATGCAGTTTCTTCTATTGTGAAACGTCGGAGAAAGGTATGATCTGTAGTAATGAATGTTCACAATAAGCTCAGACTTCTTTTAACATGCAAGGAATTTAAGTTAATTTGTTTTTGATACGACATAGGCAGGGGCAGGGATATAAGTTTTTTAAACAAAATTAATACTTTTCAATCCGTGTTTTGTATCCGTAATTTTAAGAATTTATTCTATATTTCTATCAAATGTTTTGATAGAATTACTATTGACATCTGTCAAAGAAAAATTGTCCAGTCTTTCAGTAATTCCTATCAATTTTAATAGTCTTTATTATAGAAGTCCAATTCAATCCTATAAAATATTATATCCCACATTGCTATCTACTTTAATGCATACGCTTTTTTTATAGAAATGCAATTAAAACATATCAAAGATGATATCCCAAATTGTATATCCATTTTTATATCCTTCTTTTAGAGGCATCTTATCCAATTTTATAAAATATATCCGTAATTTTTTCAGTTCACTTTAATACGCTTCTTTGATAGAAATAAAATCATCTCAATCAAACTCTATTAAATTTGAAATGGACAGCACCTTTATCAAATCCTATCTTCCACAATCTTGAAAGTTTTTTTTAACTTTATCTGTCGATAATCAAAACTATCAAAACTTATCCGCACCAGACTCGTATCAAATCTTATTTTCCAGAACCTGAAAGATTTCTATCGAATTATACTTTTGAAAAATCTTATGATTTTCTACCAAGATATTTTTATTAAAATTCGATAAAATCTTATGCAATGAGAAAATTTTAATAGGAAAGTATGAGATTAATCTTCGGACAGAATTAGATCGAAATACATATGATTTTTTACCCCTCCCATGTATCAAGTCTAACTAATTCTTTACCCCCTCCCCCACTCGCCTATGTTAAGTAATTTTTCCAAATATGTTCAGCAATGCCTTATTAAATACAATTTGGTTATTTACTGCCCGATATACCAGAATTACCAATAATTAGAAGCTATTAAAATGAAACGTGTTATTCAATAGAAAAATATTCGTCAAAAATTTCAGTTTTTATAATTTTTTTTGAATTGCTAGCACATATCTGCAATTATTAAATATACATAGGTTGTGCATTTTTCTAGATTTTTTCACAAACTAAATGTGACTTAAAATAATCTAAACGTTCTAAAGAAAGATTGCGATCATAATAAACGTTAATAAAATGTAATATGGAATGAGATTATACGACTTTCTTAAATCTATTGTCAAATAACTCAAGTTTATATTTTTAGTAATAATTTAGAAGGTCCAAACACTTTACTAAAAGTTTTAGATATTTTGACTTCCTCTTAAATCTGTTGTAAAATATAAAAAAGTACATCACCAAATCTTAGTGTGTTTCTAGTAAATAGTGCAAAGCCTGATAAACTTGAAAATTGTTGAATAATATTGTAACTAACTGCAATTTCCAAAATTATGAAAAGACTTTGTCTTTATGGATATTGTTTTTAAATATCCTACAATATTTAAACTAATTGAAATCTTCGGATATACCTTGAAATATTATAAAGCCTTTGAAATCCTTTAATTCTAGTCACTCAATTCTATGAAGTTTCATTAAAATGTTATAAAATTCCTTGAAATCCCGTAAAGTTGCATAAGATGTAATGAAATTCCCTGACATTTTTTAAATCATTCGGCACGTCCTTGGAATCCTTAAAATACCCTGAAATCTTTAAAACTCCCTCGGAACCTACAAAAATTCCTTAAAATTTTTAAAACCCCCTAGAATCTTATAAAATATCCTCAAATCTTTCAAATTCTTTAAAATTTCTGAACATACCTTGAAATATTGAAAATCGTTTCAAATCTTTGGGATGTTATGAAATTTCTTAATTCTTAAGAATAAATTCTTTAAAATTTCATTAAAATTTAATTCGGAATCTCTCGAAATCCCGTAAAGTTACATGAAATCTTATAATATTCTTTGAAAATCCTTGAAAAATTGAATAAAATCCGATAAAATCTTTTAGAAATCCTTTAAAATTTTTTATAGTATCTTAAAATCTTATAGATCCTATAAAATTCTTCCAAATCTTTCAACATTTTAGAAAATTGTTTAATCTTATGAAATCTCCTACAATTCGTATAGCTTTTGATTATTCATTGGCATTTTTTCAAATACCCTACAATCTTTAAAAATCTTGAAAATGTATTCAAATGTCTTTAGTCTTGAAATCTTTTCAAATTCCTTGGAATATTTGAAAAGCTCTTCAAATATTTGAAATCCTTTGAATCTTAAAAAAAATCTTTGATGAAAATTTTATAAAATTCTTTGAAATTCCAGGAAATTTCGTAACATCTTATGATAATTCTTGAAATTCTTTGAAATTGCTGCTTGATGAAATAATTTAAGACCCTCGCAAATTCATTAAATTAGCTTATTGAGAGCCTTTAAAATCCCTTAAAATTACTGAAATCGTCGGAAATCTGACAAAATCCAATAAAATGTCTTAAAAATCGGTTAATATCTTTTTAAAAATCCTAAAATCTTATAGGCCCTATAGAAACCTTCCGAAATTCTACGAAACATTTTGAAACTGCATGCAACTTTTTTATATCCCTTCCAATCCCTTCAGATCATTAAAATCTGTGGAAAATTGTTTAATGTCATGAAATGTCTTTAAATTTATTAAAGCACTTGAAAATTCCTTGTAATATTTTTTAATAACCTAGAACCTTCAAAAAACTTTAAAAGCTTCAAATCGCTTCAAATTCTTGAAATAATTGGAAATTCTTTGGAATAGTTTTAAATCTCTTAAAATCTTTGAAAGCCCTTGAATCTTTGCAATTCTTTGAATATTAAAAAATTCTTTTTTTGATGAAAATTTTATAATATTTCTTGAAATGACATGAAATGTGATGATATTTCTTGACATTCCTTGAAATTGGAGTTCTATGAAATAATTTGAGACCCTGAAAAATGTATTAAAATACATTGTTGAAAGCCTTTAAAATCCTTTAAAATTACTGAAATCCTTTGAAATCCTATAAAATGCCATACAATCCGTTGAAATTCCTTAAAAATCCTTTGAAATATTTGGAAATATTAGAAATCCTCTCAATTAGCTTCCAATCTTTCCAAACATCTTAGTTTAACCCAATAAATTCAACAAATGTTGAATGGCTCTGCTGGTCGTTAGTAGTAATTTCAAAAATTGTTCAACAGCTTTGTTTTCACGGATATTTTTTACAGAATAACGGAAAGAAATACTCATCTAATTATACTGGATATATAACATCATTACAATATTTTACTGAAAAATTACTAAACTTTGACGTTACATACTATAATGTTGGATACATGAATTTCCTATAAGGATGAATATAAGCAGATTATTGAACGTTGCCGTCAGATTTAGTAACGTTATTTGCTTTAAAATGATTATAAAACTTATCAATAATTAATTTTTCCGTGAATTCATACGTGCAAGGGCTGTTTTTTACTAATTTTTCTAATTAAGAAACTTATCCTCATATTGTGTGTTAAAGTTGCTTGCATTCAAAGTCGATCAGATAGAAACTACATATTTGAAGCATTAATACCTAATTTGATTTCCTTCTTCAACTTTATTATGATAAAACCGCAAAAAGAGCCACTTTGCCCCACTTTACGATATTTCGACCTATTTTGAAATATTAATGATTTCGAAAAATAGAAAAAAAAACCATCTATTATTTAGGGTAGGGAAGAGTGGGGCTAAGCCAACAATGGGGCTAAGTCGACACTTGCTTTTTTGAGGAAAAATATAAACCGTGTGAATTTCGATTTTCAAAGTAAAAGTGGGCCCTAACGCCCTATCTTCATCGACAGAGTTTCGTGGCATTCTACATGACATGACACATTTTACAACATAAAAAGTGTTTTCAGATGTCTAAAGTTGTTTCCGACGCTTGCGGAAAATTGCGTTTTTCTCTTGTAAATCATCCCCCACTATTATCAAGGTATATTCATCTCACGTGAAAAAAGGTGCTGAACATGAAAGTGTTGTTAAATTCTGATTTACCAAGGATTTTCAACGATGTTCGCATACCAATATGAACAATTGACGCGTGGAGCTAAGTCGACACCGAGTACGTATTCGTACCTATACGGTACAGCCAGATATACAGCCATACATACAGACATATAAATTTGTAAAAATTGTTTTTTATGGCTCAGGGGGTCTCAAAACGTGAAGATTTGATGCAAACCGACGAAGTCCAATTTTACAATTAAACTTCTCATTATAGGATGAAAATATAAAAAAATTGGTTTTGACAACGTATTAGGTATTGTTAGATCAAGATTTCAGTTGGCTACAATAATAAAAATTGAAAAAATGTCTTATTTTTCTTTCCTCAAACATTATAGTCGAATGTTGACTTAATCACAGGAGAGTGTCGTCTTCGCCCCACGATTTTTCGCTCGACAGATTTTCCATCACTTCACTTTTTTTATAATAATTGACCAGCAGAGTATCGCACTTCAAAATCGAAAGCAACATTTTGTAGCCAACTAAATTCGTGATTCAACAATACATAATACGTTTTTAAGCAAATTTTTTTAAAAATAAAAAACGACTTGTAAAAAAAGTATCGGCTTATCCCCACTCTCCCCTACATTATGTTGATAGCCGATTCTGCTTGAAAGGTAAGCCTTTTGAATGTAAAACTGTACGAGTATCGTAAAACTTTATACGTCAGTGCATTATCCAGCGTGAGACTCATAAAACTTTGACATCATCTGTCATACTGAAAGCCTCGAAGAATGGAATTATGTTCATTGAAAAACCTGTTTTTCCTACTAAGAGTATATAAGTCTCCAATCACAAATCCTTTTCTCCAGTAGTGGAATAATTGACACTAATGATATGATACTAAAAACTCAGTAAAAAGTTATTTTACCCAGAACAAAATTTTCTAATTTCCGCTCATACGTATGTAATGGCCATTATATACCTATGAGGTCAAAAATTATGAAATCACGGACAACTAATGGCCATTAAATTTCATGTGGTTGCGAAAGATTTTACATATTTTACGATATTTTTAAAAACTCCCAGACATATTCAAGATCTTCACAAAGTTTTCAGCGGTGTCAAAAGATTCCGAAGGATTTGAAACATTTAAGGGTATTTTCAAATAACCAAATGTTTTAAGAGGCGTCAAAAGATTTCAAAGGATTTGAAATGTATAATATGTGGCCATTTTAGAAATTGCCATTATATATATATATATATATATATATGTATGTAGCACTTCATAATTTTTGGAACATGGCCATTACATACCTATGATTTTGAAAAAGGGAACTTTACGTTTGCTCCACAGGCATAAAAAGCACGGCCATGTTCATGCACTGAAAACATAAACTCGTCAATAAAGTCCTTCTTCTTCTTTTGGTGCATAATATACTATTTTACAACCTTGGCTATTTTGTTTCGCCATATAATATTGACAAAAAAAGTTAAAATAATAGATAAAGCTACTTATGATGAAAGCTTTATTTCGATATGACAAAATGTTCTATTTGGGAAACAAGAAGAATTTTATGAAATTCATAAAAATTCAAGATAAATTGAAAAAAAAAATCAAGGGAATTTAAAATTATTCAAAAATATGAAAAGATTCATTGAATTCAGTACGTTTGAAATAAGCGTAGAAAAATTCAAGAAATTCGAAAGGATTTGAAAAAATTCTAAAGAATTGTAGACAAGTTTAGAAGACTTGAAGAAGAATTAAACAAAAACTAAAAAAAAATCAAACGAATTCAAAAGAATTAACGACAAATTGATACAAACTCCGGGTGAATTCAAAATGATTTCAAACGAATTGCAAAACATATTTCAAAATATCTTCAAATCTTTGAAACCCTACGAAATTCCTTATTTCTTGTAAATAACTCCTTTCAAATCCATTAAATTATTATAAAACCCTGTGAAATTCGATGAAATCTGATGATATTTCCTGAAATCCTGGAAAAAGTTAATAAAACACCTTGAGAGCTTCCAAAATCCCATAAAATCATTAAAATGTTTGCAATCTTATATAATTCCTTGAAATCTTGTTAAATATCCTAAAACCTTATAGGTCCTATACAATCATTCTATATCTTCTGAAATTCTAGGAAATTCTTTCAAACACCATACAAATTTTGTTGAAGTCCTTAAAATCATGCAGATCCTTGGAAATTACTTGAAATTTTTTTAATCTCTTAATCATGTCTTGGACACTTTTAGAATACCCTTAAATATGTAAAATCCTTTAAAATCTTTTGAAATTTCTTGCAGCTTTTTAAACCTTCGGAAAATTCCTTGGACGTTTTGAAAATCCCGTGAAATCTTTAGAAGCCTTTAGAATACTTTCACATGATGGAAATCTATTAAAAACTCCTGAAATTCTTTTAAACTGCCCTAAAATATTTCAAATCCTATAAAATCTTTAAAAATCGCTTAAAACTTTTAAAAGCTGTTGTAAATTTCTTGTAATTTTTAATGTGAGTGACTTGAAACTAGGTACATATTTATCGAGCTCTAGGGCTTAAATTACCGATTCCATTTGGATAAGAGGAATGCAGTGATAGAGGAACTGAAAAGCACCAAGTGAGTTTCGATTCGAATTTTTATAAACCGACATCCAATTACTTCATCCAGTCTTCCTCGTGCCTTTTTAATAAAGACTGAAGTATCTTTGATAGTAGAGCATAAACTCGTGAAATATAATTACATTCTGAAACATAATAATAAAATTTAATGATAAATAAATGAATAAAATCACTGCAATAAAAATTAAATTCCCATATCTTGAATTGTAAAATGACCATTCCGCTTTTAAAATCGTTCTCGATGTTTTACAATCAAACGGACACTAAAATTTAAGCTACTGCCCAGAGTATTTTATTTTCACTGGACCCGGAAACGGAATGCAGTAAAACGTGGAACAGAGCGAAATGATATTTATTTTTCACCAGCTCACGAAACACTTCTGTTGTACTTTAGATAGTAAAAATACTTTTTTTTCTTCCAGAATTTTCAGATAAGGATGTATTTATAGCAAAAATTTAATTTCATTTTTTCTCTTTAGTTGAGGAAATAAAAAAATTTACAGTGGTGAAAAAATAATTGTTGAGAGGGAAAAATTATACATAAAGGAGGATTAGGAATTTTGTTTGTATTCTAAATGTCGGAAAATATATCATTCAATGTAACTGGCGAACTTCCTACTGCCCAGGTATAGTCCGCCAAAATTTTTACCGAAAATGGGAATTTTGCATAAGAAATTCTCTAAAAATGAAATACACGTTGTATTAAAAGAATTTGATCAAAATATTCTTTTTATTATAGTAAGAAAAGATTGGCCAATCAAAACTAGATAGGTTCTTGTGCTTGTCGTTTTCTGGAAATCCAATAACAATATAATTATTGCGTTTAGGTCATTCGTTTTGTTTAATTATCGCGAAGAAAGGAAAAAGAGCTAGTCATTGAGGTTCTTTTCGATCATATAGTGAATAAGACTCATTACTGCTCATCACTACATTTGTTTAAATAAAATTTGTAACTAAAGATTGTCTTCGTACACATTTTTACTTCTTTTTCTGCTTGTTAACCTTTTCCTGACCATGCCCCTCTTCCTAAAAGGTTTTAAATACAGTAAACTAATGAAATACTTCTTTTTTTCGAAGAAAGAACCCTCAAATAATACGACTTGCCGTTCTTATCATTACAATACCAACCAAGTTCCAACCTAAAATTTTAAATTTTTATTTTGTACAAAAAACACTTTTTAAATATTTTTTTCTCTTAATTTCTTGCCTTACCATCAGAAACGGTATTTCTTGAAATCATTATAGTTTATTCATTAAAAATATACATATACTACTTTTCTTCTTTCTGTCACACTTTCATTGTATAATATTCTTGTTAGTAAATTATTTGCCTTGTACTACTATTTCTTTTTTTTCAGTTGCTTTCTGCTGAAAATTGCACTTTTAATTAAAAATTTCATTATTTGCTTGCAAATTCAACAGTTTTGTTAACAGTCATATTTTTTGGTTGAAAATTTAACTGCTTTATTGCAAGTTTAATTACTTTATTAAAACGCATTTTATATTGAAGATTCATAATTTTAGTTCAAAATTCATATATTTGGTTGAAAAGTCGTTATTTTTTTCATTTAAAAATAAACTTTTTATCAAGTTGAGTAAAAGTTTAACTGTTCCGTTTAGAATTAATTTTTGTTGTTGAAGGTTCATCTTTTTGATTGAAAGTTTACATTTTCTTCTTTTTTTCCGCTTTGATTTTATCCTCACTTTCTTAAACGAGTATTTTTACTTTCCTATTTTTGTCTCCCCATCATTTTCATGCCTATTTCTCTCCTCATATCTGAGGCCTGTAATGTACAACTTTCTTAGATTCGCTTGCTTCTTTTCGTTAATGGCTACGCGGATTTCATCATTCCACCACGCATCACCAGACATTCTGGCTACAACCGCAGTACCACACATTTCAGTTTCATTCCAGACAATGATGTCCATGCGTCCCCTATGTGTATAATATATGTATAGTATATCCTATTCTGGAAATTCATTAGCACTTCCGGTTTGTGTAAATTCTCAATCTTGATTCGCTTCTGTTTCGACTTTTTGTAACCCTTGTATTTTTTACTAGCTCTCTTAGTTTTTTACCCGCAACAACAAAGTAAATTATACTACCGCTATCTCCTCTCCACCAGGTGTATAAGTGGGTCATTTTATGTCCAAACCAACTATTTGTAACAACCAAGCCCTTTTCTAAGCATAAGCTAACCAATGTCTTTCCGTTACTATGTGTTTATGGAACCCCAAAATTACCTAGCACCCTTTCCGTACCCTGACGTTGGAATCCGACCCATCCGTTGATATTTCTTAGTAGAATGATTCTTTCCCCATAATCGCAAGTACCTGAAGTATTCCAGAAGGCATCTTTTACTTCACTCCTTTCACCACCAACTGGGGCATAGCATGCTATGATAAATAATCTTCTGATTCCAACTTTCATTCTAACCCACAACCATCTTGCAGATACTAACCCATTCTTCTTCACATGCTTTCTTGCTCTCTCATTTACAATCAGACCGACCCCTTGACTACCATGTGATTCACTATCTATTCCTGACCATAGATTAAGTCCGTTTTTCAACACCTCATAATTTATTACTCTAATGTCGCATCTCTTTTTCTTTGTTTCAGGTACACATAAAATATTGAGATTCCTCACGCGCATAGTTTCTCGTAATTCTCCTTCCGTAAGATCATTCACCCCTCTAGCATTCCAAACACTCAATCTCCATTCAGCGCCTGAAACTTTACTTTTAT
>CAKNWU010321603.1:844-11369 GCA_932072015.1 Andricus quercustozae
TGGGAACAGGTTAGGGGGGGGGGAGGCTCCAGTGGAAGTTTGGGAATTTTGCGAAAAATATCCCAGAAATTTTGCCTTTTTCTCAATTTTTCGTTTAAATTTTGGCTTTTGTTAAAAATTCCACTATTAGATTGAAAATTTAACTATTTTGAGTGAAATGATAATATTTTCCTTAAACTTACCTTTTTTGAAAATAACCTTCTTTCAATTGAAAATTTAACTATACCTGTTTTTCCCATGTTCTCAAGAAATTTTGCCTTTTTCTCTATTTTTCGTTTAAATTTTGGTTTTTGTTCAAAATTCCACTATTGGATTGCAAATTTAATTATTTTCTTTGAAATGCCAATATTTTCTTAAGAACATATCTTTTTTGAAAATAACCTTTTTTCAATTGAAAATTTATCTATATCTGTTTTTCTCATGTTCTCTAGAAATTTGGTCTTTTTTTAATGTTTCGTTTAAATTTTGGTTCTTGTTCAAAATTCCACTACTGGATTGAAAATTTAATTATATTGTTGAAAATGCGAATATTTTCTTAAAAAATTACCCTTTTTGAAAATAACATTTTTTCAATTGAAAATTTAACTATATCTGTTTTTCTCATGTTTTCAAGAAATTTTGCCTTTTTCACAACTTTTTGTTTAGATTTTGGTTTTTGTTAAGAATTGCACTATCGAATTGAAAATTTAATTATTTTGTTGGAAATGCCAATATTTTCTTTAAAACTTATCTTTTTTGGAAATAACGTTTTTTCCACTAAAAATTTAACAATTATATTTGTAGTTCAAAATTTACATTTTTTGGTTAAAAATTCATTATTTTTAGTATCAAATTTATGTATTCTGTTGAAAATTCATGTATTCTGTTGAAAATTCATGTATTGTGTTGAAAATTTGTGTTTCGTAGTAGAAAATGAATCTTCTTAGTTAAAAATTCACCTTTTTCGTTTTAGAATTCATTTTTTTTTTTTTTTTGTAAAAAACCTGGTTCAAATTTGAACTACTTTATTGAAAATCAGTTTCTTTTTGTGACGATTCATCATTATAGTTGAAAATTTATCTTCAGAGTGAAAAATTTATCCAGTTTTTTCAACTAAAAAATAGCTATTTCGTTAAAAATTCATTTATTTTATTAAAAACTAATCTTTTTTGTTAAAAATTCTAAATTACAGGTTGAAAACTTAATTGTTTGATAGAAAATACGTTTTTGTCGTTTGAAAATTCATATCTTCATATATGCCATTTTTTTGGCGTGAAAAATTAACTACTTGGTAGAAAATTAACTTTTGTCTTAAAAATGTATAATGCCGGTTTAAAAAATTAACTGCTATGTGGAAAATTCATCTTTTTGTTGAAAATTCGTCTTTTTGGGTAGAAAATTATTCTTCTTTTTTAAAAATTCATCTTTTACACTGTGGATTGAACTATTTGGTAAAAAATTCGTCACTTTGAATTGAATCTAACTGGTAGAAAATTCATTTTTTTAAATTTAATTTTTTAATCTGACGCAAATTCAACTTTTTGGTTGAAAATTGATGTACTTTGTTGAAAACTCGTCTTTTTGAGTAAAAAAGTAATCTTATTTAATGAAAAATATATTTTTGGTTGAGGAGTCAAATATTTTCTTAAAAATTCATGTTTTTTATTTGAATTCAATTAGTTGTTAATTCGATTTTTTGGTTGAGAATTAATTTTTAAACTGAAGATGTAATTGCACCATTTTTGGTAAAAAAAACACTTATATTTTTTTGGCGAAAATTCATCTCTCTTGATGAAATATTACATTCCTGTTAAAAATTCATTTTTATAGATTTAAAATTCAACTATTTTTATTAGTCATCTTTTTTAGCCGAAAATGTAATCTTTTCGCACTGCGCATGCGTCGCGTAGACAAGCGGATTGGCTACCATGGGCGCGCTCATTTAAAACGATTAAATATACAAATCAATTGTTTACAACAAATAATAATTATAAAGTGCACAAAGGTATAATTTTTGTATATTTTGTCATCGAAGAATTATTTTTAATAATTCTTTGAAAAAACCACTCCGGTGGTTTTTTAAAATTCTATCATGTGGTTGAAAATGCATCGTTTTGGGTTTAAAATCCAACTATTTGGTTAAATTCGGCTATTTTGTTGAAAATTTTATTCTTTTGTTAAAAGTAAGCTGTTTACTGAAAGTTTCGTCGTTTTTAAATGAAAATTTGTCAATTTTCTTGTAAATTTAAGTGTTTTTGGTTGAATTTTAATATTTTTTTATTAAAAATTCTACTATTCAGATAGAAAATTCGTTCTCTTGCATTCAAGAATTCACCTTTTTTACTGAATTCTGCTTTTTAGACATAAAATTTGTTCTTTTTTTCAATTTTTTTGTTTTTAATATGAATGTAATTTTAGATACAATAAAACCAAATTCTTGAAAATGTAACTTTTTTACTTCCAAGTGAATTATTTTAAAAAAAATCAACGGTTTTGTTTAACATTCCTCTTCATGGAAACAAAAATTGTCCTTCTTGATAACAGATTCATTATTTTTTTTCAAAAAATTAATTTGTCTTGCTTAAAAATTTAACATTCTTGGTTGAAATCCAACTATCTGGTTAAAAATGCAACCGTTTTTGATTGAGGTTTATTTTATTTTTTCAAATATTGGACCAATTGGTTGCAAATTCATATTGTTATGTATTATAAAATATAATAGATAAAACACTAATTTACACTGATGATTATATGTTTACGTAAATAACTTCAACAATTTATTATAGATTTTAGCAATTTTCTCTTAGAATGGAGATAGAAAGTCGCGGTTTTTTCAGAAAATTTCCACATTCTGTCCAATTTGCAATTAGAGGAAGGTTCATTAATGTTGACGAACATAATAGTTTAAAAAATTTACTGTTATTGTTAATTATATTATCTTTGAATAATGTGAGAAAATGCGGTTTTTTCAGAAATTTTCAACTTTTTGTTCACTTTTCATTTGGAGTGAGTTAATATTTAATATATTATAGCAAAAATAATTCTTTAAACAAATTATTATTGTATACTGGTTAACTTGCTATAACTAGCTATAAACAATCATAATTTGTTTAAATTATTATTTTTGCTAAACTAAATTAATTATTAACTCACCCTATCCTAAAAGTAGACAAATAGTTATAAGTTTCAGAAAAAACCTAAACTTTCTAGCATTATTCAAAAATATTAATAATAATAATAAATTGGTGAAACAAATAATTTTATTAACTTTAATTAATTATTTAACTCACTCCAAGTGGAAAGTGGATAAAAATTAAAAAATTAATTGAAAAGGCCAATTTTCTAGCATTATTTTAAGAGAATATTATTAACTATAATAATAAATGGTTTAAACAATTGTATTTTTTAACATTAATGAAAATTTAAAATTGGACAAAAAGTGGTAAATTTTTGAAAAAACCGCGACTTTAGATTAGAGTGAGGTAATATTTAATTCAAGTTAACAAACCATAATTGTTTCAACAATTTATTATTTTTTTAAATAATATTCTCATTAAATAATGTTCAAAAGTTGTAGTTTTTCTGAAATATACTAAACTTTTTGTCCACTCTTTACTCAAAGTTAGGTAAAAATTAATGCGTTTCAACAAGCATTATACATTATATTCGTTAACATGCATTAATTATTATCTCACTGAGTAAAAAATGCACCAAAAGTTTTAGAAAAAACCGCAACTATCTAGAATTACTATCAGAGAAGACAGCTATGAACAATAATAATTTATTTAAACAATTCTGTTTGTTTAATTTCACTCTAAGTTTCGCGCTCTCAAAGAAAAGTAGACAAAAAGTTGAAAATTTGAGAAAAACCCACAACTTTCTATCATTCTTGAAAAAGAATATTATTAAAATAATAATAAATTGTTTAAAAAATTACGTTTGGTAACGTGAATTAATTAATATCACTAACATTGAAAGTTGGACCAAAAATGAAACATTTTAGGACAACCGCAACTTTGTGGCGTAATTCTAAGAGAATATTATTGTAAATAATAATAGATTGTTTATACAATTATTTTTGTTATATTTAATTGATTATTGCCTCGATCTAACTGAAAAGTTGAAAATAAGTTTAAAAATTCGGAAAAAAAGCGAGTTTCTAACTCTATCCAAAGACAAAATTGCTAAAAATAATAATAAATTGTTTAATCAATTCATGTTAACATCTAATATTGACGATTCTGAATAAAATTTACAAAAATTTATATATTTTTTTAATAGGAAATATTTGTTAAACTTCATAGGGTTTGCGGAGCTCTAAATTTGAATTTTTGTACCCCGCTAATATAAAATTCCATATAGTCATTCATCATCTCTCTCTTGTCATATATAATATTTTTGTTAAGAATTTCCTGGCATTCAGCATAGATCTGGTAAAAAATGTGAGAAATTACAAAAGTTCCTCTGGGGAAATCATCTTTGCGAAAGAGCGTCCTAGAAATTAAAAGAAGAATACAAGTGTACATGAGACTATAGCTTGATTTTAGGTAGAGACTGTTTAATTAAAGAAACCTATTTCCCTCTACTTTTAATCATTTGTAATATTTTATTTTTATTTTATATTATAAAAACGTGATAAATAAACAAATATAGCACTTTATTGCCTATTGCTGCTTATTTAAACAACACGTTCCTTCCATAACGCTGGCCCGACCCAGTTCTCTGATCAATCTCTCTAGGAATCATCCCAGGCGAAGAGCTTCACATTAGGGCACATTAGTATCCAAGGTCTTTAGTTTAGGCGTGATTTAGTCCACTGGCACTTTTCATCACGCATTTCTTATAAATTATTTGTTGCTACACTTTTCTGTCCTGGCATACCTCTAGCTTTCTTCACGTCCATACATTTTCTCATGAAATCTCTTGTGTTTCTATGGCTTTTTATAGTTTTTCGACTTATGAGACACGAGTGCATCAGTACTCCTAATTTGTCTCCCCAACTTCACTGCGCATGCGTTGCATCGGCAGTCTCATTGGCTGTAAATGGCGCGCTTTTTTGAAACTATTACATTTGTGAATCAATTTTTCATAATAAATCATCAATTTGGAAATAATAAAAATTAATTTTCAGATCACAAAATAGTCTTTTAGAGGGCAAGATGAAATAATTATTTGTTTATACTCTTTCAAAGGAAGGAATAGTTTTTTTCATTAATGTAAATTTTTAATTATTCATAATATTTTGTTGTACTTTATGATTATTACATATTGTAAAAAATTGATTTGCATATTTAATCATTTCAAATAAGCGCGCGATCAAAATCCAATGAGGCTGCAGGTGCGACGCATGCTCAGTCCGGCCGGGGAGCCAAATTGGGAGCACTGGAGCGCAGCAGAAATGTAAAAAATGGTGTGCAGAAGAAAAGTGAGAAAAGAATGCTGGAGCGTAGGAGAAATGTCAAAAACGAATGCAGGAGTGCAGAAAAAAATTAAAAAAAGAATGCAGAAATCCAGGATAAAAGTAAAGAATGAAGGCAAGAGTGCAGAAGAAAAAGTAAAAAAGAAACCCAGGAGTGCTACAGAAAAGTGAAAGACGAGCGCAGGAGAAATGTAAGAAAAGAACGCAGAAGTGTAGGAGAGAAGTAAAAAAGGAAAGAAAAAAGGAAACGCAGGAGTGCAGGAGTGCAGGAGAAATGTTAAAAAGGAACGCAGGTGTAAAGAAGAAAAAATGAATGCAGGAGAAAAGTAAGAAAAGAACGCAGGAGTGGAACAGAAGATTAAAAAAGGAATCCAGGAATCCAGGAGAAAATTAAAAAAGGAACACAGGAGCGCAAAAGAAGAAGAAATAAACAAGGAACACAGGAATGCAGGAGATACGTGAAAAAAGAACGCAAGAGGAAAGTAAAACAGGAATGCAATAATTTAGGAGAGAAGTAAAGAAGGTACGCATAAGTGCAGGAAAAAAGTAAACAATAAACGCACATGTGTAGGAGAAATGTAAAAAAGTAATGCAGGAGCGCAGGGGAAAAGTAAAAAAAAACGGACATAGAAGTGCATGAGGAATGTAAAAAAAGAAGTGCAGAATTTTAGGAGGAAAGTGTGGAGGGAACACAGGAATGAAGGAGTGCAGGAGAAAAGTAAAAAGGTAACACAGGAGTGCAGGTGAAAAGTGAAAAAGAAACGCAGATGTGCAGGAGAAAAGTAAGAATAGTACGCTGAAGTGTAGGAGAAATGTCAAGAACGAATGCGGGTATGCAGAAAAAAAATTAAAAAAGAATGGAGAAATCCAGGATAACAGCAAAGAAGGAAGGCAGGCGTACAGAAGATAAAGTAAAAAAGAAACGCAGGAATGCTAAAGAAAAGTGAAAAAAGAGAACAGGAGAAATGTAAGAAAAGAACTCAGAAGTGTAGGGGAGAAGTAAAAAAGGAACGCAGGAGCGCAAAAGAAGAATAAATAAACCAGGAACGCAGAAATGCAGGAGATATGTAAAAAAAGAACGCAGGGGTGCAGGGGAAAAGTTCAAAGGAACGCAGGAGTGCAGAAGAAAAAATAAAAAAAAAACCCAATTATTCAGGAGAGAAGTAACGAAGATACGCATAAATCCAGGAGAAAAGTAAATAAAGAACGCAGGGGTGTACGAGATAAGTAAAAAAGGAACGCAGGAGAGGAGGAGAAAAATTAAACAGGAGGGCAGGAGAAATGTAAGAAAAGAACGCATGAGTATGTGAGAAAAGTATAAAAAGAAACGTAGGAGTGCAGCAGATGATTAAAAAAGGAATCCAGGATAAAAGGAAAAAAGGAACGCAGGAGCACACAAGAAAAAGTAAAAAAGAAACGCATGAGTGCAGGAGGAAGGTTAAAAAGATACGCAGGAGTGTACAAGAAAAAAAAACGCAGGAGTGCAGAAGAATATTAAAAAAGAATGTAGGAATGCAGAAAAAAAAGTAAAACAGGAACACAGGAGCGCAAAAGAAGGCGAAGAAGAAATAAACAAGGAACTCAGGAATGGAGGAGATACGTAAAAAAGGAATGCAGGAGCGCAGAAGAAAAGTAAAAAAAAGGGACACAGAAGTGCATGAAGAATCTAAAAAAAAGGAGTGCAGGAGAAAAGTTAAAAAGAAACGCAGGAGGGCAGGAGGAAAGTTAAAAAGGAACGCAGGAGTACATAAGAAAAAAGAAAAAAGGCACGCAATTATTCAGGAGAGAAGTAAAAAAGGTATGAATAAATGCAGGAGAAAAGTACAAAATAATCGCAGAAGTGCAGAAGAAAAAGCAAAAAAAGAAAATCAGGACTGCAGGGGAAATATAAAAAGGAAACGCAGGAGTGCAGGGATGAAGGAGTAAAGGAAATAATTAACGCAGGTGTGTAGGAGAAATGTAAAAAAGGAGTGCAAAAGAAAAGTGAAAAACATGCACAGAGAAGTGCATGAGGAATGTAAAAAAGGAGTGCAGGAGAAAAGTAAAAAAGGAGCGCAGGAGTGCAGAAGATAAAGTAAAGAAGAAACGCGGGAGTGCAGGAGAAAAGTTAAAAAGAAAATCAGGAGTGCAGAAGATAAAAGTACAGGATAAAAGTAACTAATGACCTCAGGAGTGTAGGAGAAAAGTGAAAAAGGAATGCATGGGTTCAGGGGAAAAGTAATAAAATAAACGCAGAAGTGTAGAATAAAAAGCAGAAAAGGAAATCAGGACTGCAGGAGAAATATAAAAAGGGAACGCAGGAGTTCTGGGTTGGAGGAGTAAAGAAAAATATGAATGGAGGAATTCAGAAGATAAGTAAAAAAAGAAGCACAGAAGTGAATGAAGAATGTAAAGACGAAGTGCAGAACTTTAGGAGGAAAGTGTCGAGGGAACACAGGAATTAAGGAGTGCAGGAGAAAAGTTAAAAAGGAACACAGGAGTGCAGAAGAAAAAATAAATAGGGAATGCAGGAGAAATGTCAAAAAAGAACACAGGAGTGCAGAAGAAACAGCAAAAAAGGAAATCAGGACTGCAGGAGAAATGTAAAAAGGGAACGCAGGAGTTCAAGGGTGAAGGATTAAAGAAAAAAGGAATTCAGGAATTCAGGAGATAAGTAAAGAAAGAAACAGAAGTGCATTAGGAAGTCAAAAAAGGTGTGCAGAAGTTTAGGAGAAAAGTGTCGAGGGAACAAAGGAATGAAGTAGTGGAGGAGAAATCTAAAAAAGGAACGCAGGAGTTCAGGGGTGGAGGAGTAAAGAAAAAAAGAAATGCAGGAATTCAGGAAGTCAGGAGAGAAATAAAAAAAAGAAACACAGAAGTGCATGAGGAATGTAAAAAAGGAGTGCAGAAGTTTAGGAGAAAAGTGTCGAGGGTACACAAAAATGAAGGAGTGCAGGAGAAAAGTAAAAAGGTAACACATGAGTGCAGGA
Source organism: Andricus quercustozae (assembly GCA_932072015.1). NCBI lineage: Eukaryota > Metazoa > Arthropoda > Insecta > Hymenoptera > Cynipidae > Andricus > Andricus quercustozae. Next base: position 9,212 of record CAKNWU010321603.1, read on the forward strand.
GTAAAGTAAAAAAGGAATGCAGGAGATTTTTGGAGCCATCATATACCCAGAAAACGAAAATAAAATTTCTTGTGACACGATTTGCACAATTCACTTGAAATATGGTCGCTTCACTGCCTTGAATCGTGATGTAAGTTGATTAGTTCCATTAATTTTTTAATGTTGATAGTCAATGGACTTCTAGTATGTTCCCGGGATGCCGATAGCATACATCCGAATGTTGAATAAAGGCAAATACAATTCAGAAATTGAGGACAAGAGAGAACTAGTGCAAGCGGCAGCATCAAGCAAAAAGTCATTCTCCATCGATGAGATCACATTTTAATAGCTGCGTATTGGAAACGGATTTCGTTTTTATCAGCTCTTTCATAGCTCGGAAAACCTTTATCTCGACTGCAATTCCACGCATCACACTCTTTTTTACACGATCTTAAATGGGCTATCCAGAGTTTGCTCATTTTCCGATATTTATCTCACGATTTGATTGAAAAATCAATACCAAAGAGATTTCGAGGCTGCTAATTTGTGAAGAAAAATATATAAAAAGATCTCTGTGCCGTCGCCGTGGTAGGAATCAAAATACCACGTTTTTCTCTTCTCCTTCCCCAGATACGACCTTTTTCCTTACCTCTTCTCAGATAGCACCTTTTTGCTTCTTTCCCAGAATACTTCTGTTTTCCTTCCATTCTTAGATCCGACCTTTCTCCTCCACCCGGATATCGCCTTCTTCCTTTTTCCTCTGCTGACACCGCCTTTTCCTTTCTCTTTCGCAAATACCATTTTTTTTTCCTTCCCAGATATCATCTTTTTTTCTTTCGCGGCTAGATGCCACCGTTGTCCCTGCACTCACACCTAAAATTTTTTATTTTTGCTTTTCCGTTTTAGAAAAAAAAAACGTTTTTTTTTTTAACAAATCAATTTTTAGTCTACACTATTCATTCTAATTCATTCTAATGTTTGTCACGCTTGATTGAGCAGCGCCTTCCTTCTCGGCCCCGCGGCTCCTCTCATCTGAAACCGCCGAGTGGCATCAATTGTCGCAACGCACAAATTCAGTTTACGGCAATCATAATTCCAGTGTATTTATAATAATTATTTATTCAGGACAAAACTTTTGACCTCCGAAAACACTTTTTATGTCGTAAAATGTGTCATGTCACACAGAATCCCACGAAACTTTGTCGGTAAAGATAAGACACTAGGGCTCACTTTCCCTGCTGGAAGTAAACGGATTGAAACCTTATCCGTTTTAATCCGTCATATCCATAAGTATCCGTTTGAATAATAATCTTATCCAGTTTAACTATCCATTTTAATCCTTCTGTATCCGTTTCTGTGTATTTTTATCCGTTTTTATACTCATACGTTTCATTCTTTATCCGCGTATCAATCCTTATCTATCCGCCAACTACTTAGATTTGATTTTGTCACCGATGGAGGATTAAAAATGTATCCGCTTCAATCAGTGCTTATCCTCTTTTATCCTTTCTCTAAAAAATGTACTCTCTTACCGTTCTAATCTATGAATATCTATCCGCAACCCCTATCCTCGTCTATCTGAGACCTACTTTGACATTCCTTAATATCTATCACGGATAGGATACGCATCCATGCCAATCATTACCTATCCTCATTAATCCGTTCTCTATAAAATGCTTATACGTTCCAATCCATCATTTCCTATCCGTCATCCTATCCTTTTGTATCCACGACCTACTTTGACATTCCTTGTTAACTATTACGGATAGAATATTTATCCGAAACAATCATTACTTATTCTCTTTAATCTGTTCGCTAAAATAAAAATTAGAAAAAATATGGATTGAAACAGATAGGCAATGTATGTATATTTCCTATCCGTTTCAATCCATGATTTCCTATCCGGCAATCTATCCTTTTCTATGGGGATACCCCAAAAATTTGTTCGACTCCAACTAAAAATAAATGCATTTTTTAGTTTTGAAAAAAAAATGATATTTAAGGGTGCCGCCAAGCCCCATGAAGTTTAACATGCATTTCCCATAAGAAAAAAAGACTTTTTTGTAAATTTTATTCAGAATCCTCAATATTATCTCAATCGAGTTGAAACTCAACATTTCTCTTCAAAATCTGCCATAGAATACGAATAAAATATCACTTTTCAAATATCACCCCCATA